>PVHP010036086.1:0-18110 GCA_004024765.1 Zapus hudsonius | reverse complement strand
GAAGGAGCTTGATCTGTATACCTTCCCAATGGCTCAACTGAATCTACAGATCTCTATGATACTTGATTTTTTTTGAATGGGGCCATTTTCTCATCAATGAAATCATGTAGGGAACATTCCTTTATCATCTGTTTTTGCAAATTTTGTTTTTCTTTAGTTTCAGTGTACTTAAATATTTTCAGTTTATTTTTAACTGAATGATTGATACTTTCGTAAACTACCTTAAATTATTTTTAAAATAAGATAGCCTAAAATAAATATTGGAAACAAATTAAAAACTAAAATAATTAATTAATTCATTAATATTTTCCCCACTAAGATGTTAACAGGCATGGTAGAACAATTACTAGAATATTAGATAAACTGTTAGTTAAAAGAGGTGACCAAAACATTTATGGAAGAATTAGTATGATCACAGCTACCACTATATATCTAATATCAATACACGCTAGCTCCTCCAATTACAGGGTAATTGTCATATAATTAGGGGATTTTCATACATATTTTAATATTTGAAATAATAAAGGAGCACTTAGGAACCTTCGCATTGGAAATTTAAGAGTTAACAGATGATGACTCTATTTCTAGATAATGTTATAAACCTCATAGAAGAAAAATCGCATGAGCTTTTCACAAATGGTGACAGTATCACCAATATCTGTGGTGGCAGCAACCTCTTTCTGACATGGCACGCAGTGATAAACCTCCGCAAAAATCACTTAGAGGAAGTATCGTTTCTCAAACCTACTAGTAATGCTCCTATCATTAATGATCAGGAAAATGTATATGCAAATATCAATTGCACTTTACACTTGTTAAGGTGACATTTTATAAACACACAAAAGGTATCTCACACAGAGAGAGAGAGAGAGAGAGAGAGAGAGAGAGAGAGAGAGAGAGAGAGAGAGAGAGAGAGAGAGAGAGGCACACACACACCCCTGGTAAAGAAATACTGCTGTGTAGATGTTTACTGCATATTGAAATAGAAAGAGGGGGTGAGGAGGCTCAAAGTGCTCTTTCCACTCACAAGGGTCCCCAAACCCCACCCAATGTTATAATACAAGCATTAAACAATTGTCTAAGGAGAGGAAGCCAAAGTGGTGAAACTACCTGCAAATATTTCAGGAGCACCAATGGTCTGCCTCTTTCTCTCTGTCTGTTTCTCTGTTTCTCAAATCAATTAATAAAAATGCTTTTAAATAGGCTAGATGGTTATTTGATGAGTGAATTAGTAGAATTTCAATATTGGAAGAAAGTTCCAGTATTGTTAGCAAAACTAAGTACGTTATCACTAATCTATTTAATGTTCTCTAAATTGAGTTTTTTGCCTTCATTAAAATTTTAATGTTTTGAAGTTAGTAAATATATCCACAGTTTAAATATGTGTGTATATATATATTTAAACTGCATATATATATATATATATATATATATATATATATATATATATATATATATATATATATATATATATGATCCACTGAAGTACCAGGCATATGAACATACAGATATATCATTAAAACTCATTTATCAATAAAGCAAAGTGACAATTTAAACATAAATTATATAAAATAATATAAAATATCACTGTAAATTTGATCCAATTTGAAAAGGTCTATATAGGTTCAGGCTGTTTTATTAAGATTGATAAACTACTTCAAAGGGGTTCTTTCTGCTTTAGAATTAAGATCAAATTCCTTGTGACATTTGAAATTTTTTTCTTCTAATTGACTTATTCTTAAAGTAGATGACAATTTACTTTATTAGTGTTTCATTTTCACATTTATTACAAAGGAGTTTTGATGAGTTGAAATTTTTTTAGATGAATATCAACATAGTTTAATGACTAGAATGAATGTTTTGGTATATGTTTCTTTGAATGATATTAATGAGGGTAGAGTTTTAGATGTGAGGTGAGATTTACTGAATTAAATATGAGGAGCATATCACTGGTAGGGACCACAAAAGGTATTGGGTTAATCCTAAAATAATGACTCTAAATGTGATTTTATTTATGATACACTTCATGTATATAGAGGATTAAAAGAAATACAGTTGAGACTATGTATGCATTATATACATATATTGCATTTATACTAAATTGCTATAAATTTAAATGCAAAAGTAAATTGCTATATATTAAAATTGTCACTCTAATAGCAATAAAAAATATATTTGTGGCATTCTAATACTAGTATTTATGTGTTATTCCAAAGTTGTTTTTCTAGTTCACTTTGTTGAGAAACATAATTAATAAACATATTTTTTGAAAAAACACAGTTTTCTGGCACTTTTTAAATGGAATCTCCAATACAGTATAATAGAGTCAGATTGTAATAAATGTAAATTATTATATTATACTGAAAGTAATATCATTTGTTTCAACAAGTCAATAATATTTATTATTAAGGATATATTATACTCAGTTCATAAAATAGTATAATTCATTTCTTGGCATTGCCATTTCAATTTGAAAATATGATCAGGAAAATGACTGTATGAATCACAGGTCAACAAGTTATATATCATTAGCGTAATACAGATGAGATCAATTATCAATTAATCATATGTACAGTTACCCTCAAGATATATTTTATTTAAATGTAAACAATAAGATATGAAGTTGTAATATAGAGACCCTGTATAGAGAATAACTCATACCTATAGTACACATGAAAGAATAAGAGATAGAGATAAGAAATACACAATACAAAAGTGCTTACCGTATATAATGAGGGAATGGCTATTTATTTTTTGCAAATTGTTTAAATTTTTATGACTTTTTAGACATTTTAAGATGAACATTATCTTACCTATCAAGAAAGAAAACACATAAACAGATAGTTTATATTCAGGTGGTAACAGGCCTCTATGGAGAACAGAGTGATTTCCCAATTCAATCTACAGACTAAAGTATTTCTTTGTCTAATGCAGACAGCAGGGTTTCCTAAGCAAAAACATTGATTGTGTGTAGAGAGGAAAGTAAGGTGGAAGTACCAAAATAACCCTCTATAAATGCATAAGTTGTAAACCAATTTCTTAGATAATTGTTAACGGATTAGAGGGAAATGCATGACGTGTTGAAATTTATCATCCATCAAACACGGAATTGCCCCAACTTGGTAAAAAGCATTTCTGAGAGAAATTGTCAATCAAATGTCTAAATAATGACAGTACCATTGATCAAATAATGCTATCTCCAAATCTGTTCCAAAGACTTAATTTTAGAGTAGGTAAAGCTTTATGTAAAAAAGTAACAATTATTCAGTTTAAAACTAATCCAACTTTTAAAAAGTTCTTTTGTATACTATTTTGGAAAACACATTTCCCATATTTAATTTAGTACAAGTTGATATTTTGTGATTGTTAAAATTATGATTTAAAGGCTATGCAAAGTATGGATAAAATACTCAGAATCCTAGGTTAAATGCAAAAGAAAATTGCCCAAAAATTCTCAGATCCCCATAAATTCTTCATCCCTAAGATATAAATATTTATATGTTCATTTCTGCATAAAAGAATATAAAACAGAAACCAATGATTCTCGACACAAAAACCCCTGTGGTAGTTTTGAATAAATGTCCCCCAAAAGAATTAAGGGTTTATTAAAATTGTAAATTGTCTCCAGCCAGTTCTGGCTAGAGGAAGTGTGTCACCTTGGCCAGATCCTAGGGTTCAGCCTTAATGTATTTCTGGGGTGGGTCTGGAATTTTAGCTATACATATGCAAAAGGCAGTCTGAGCTCAAGCCTGGAGTTCCTTTTGTGAGTTTGGAGTGTTCTTGCTTGAGATGCTGGTGGTGGGCTTCTGACTTTGTCTCTGCTTGCTTCTGTGAAAGGGGGCTAGCCTTTCCTTAACTTCCCCTGGGTCTGTTCCTTCAATAAATATTTTCCTCCCCAAATCATGCGTGGTTTGGAGATTCATCCCAGCGGCGTGTGGCTGACGAGGACAACCCCTAAGCTCACAACATTAAAGCATCCTTAATAATCACGCACCACGACTCAGGGAACTGAGCGAAAGAGGGGGCAGAAAGATTGTGAGAGCCATGGTGGGGGAGAATATCAGAGACTTGGCAACCCTCAGTAACAACACACTTGGGTCAGGAGAACCCGGCTGAAGACTGGGCTATCCATGGTCCCCTACCATAAAGACTGATGCAGATGGCCCATGGAGGAGGATCTCCAGCTGACTGGGGATGGGGAAGGGGAGCAATGAGGAATTGGGGATAAAAACTCATTGTTGGCCCACTAAACAATGTAACTCATTATGGACAATAAAAATAATAATAAATAATAAAAACAAACAAACAAAAGAATATAAAACAAACTGGGGAATAATAGTGCTTAACAATGGATGATGAGTTTATAGAAGTTTTTACTGTAGAATTAGTTACTTTCTCAGTACTGTGAACAAATACCTTTGCAAATGCCACTTAAGGAAGGAAAGGGTTTTGTTCAGTTTATAGATTTGAGGGGAAGCGTTATGGGGCGGAATTCCTGGTGGCAGGATTGTGAGCAGAGCTGGTCATATGATTTCAATCAAGATGCAGAATGAGCAAGAAATGGAGCTGGACTATGACACCTCCATTTTGGCATCCAGTGACTCACTTCCTTTAGCAAGGCTCCATCTCTTAAAGATCCACCATCTTCACAAACACCTGGACAGAAAGTGTTCCAACCTTTAACTGAGTGGTGAACATTTTACTTTAAAACTACAACTGTTTTGACCATGATGGGAGTTTATAAAATAGTCAACATTAATTTATTTTGCAAATTGAGGCATTTTTATAGTGCAATTCTTTTTTAAAATTTATTTATTTTTTTAAATTGTCCATAATGAGTTACATTTTTTAATGGGCAAACAATAAGTTGTTACATTCCGCAATGCCCCTCTTCCCCATCTCTGATCAGCTGGATATCCTCCTCCTTGGGTAGTCTGGATCAGTCCTTGGGGCATTTTAATAATCTTGACTATTTAATGTTTTTAAGTTAGAAAATAATATGGATTTAATTTTTATGTTTTCTATATGTCAATATGCCACGCTCTTATAAATTCTCCTTTCCTATTGTGATGGTTAGGTTTTCTTGTCAACTTGATCTTTTTAATTATCTTGTGTAGGTCTCTGAGGATGTTTACAGGAAGTCAGCCTCTCAGTAGGGGGCAGGAATTAAAGAAGTTCAAAGAAGCTAGAACTAAGTCATCCTTTCCAGTTTGGGCAGTACAGGAAGGAAATTCTAGAGACTCAGGAAGCCATTAAGTCTGGGGAAGGGCTGCAAGACCGCACCCTAAGGCTTTATAAAGGAGAAGGAATTCTCTCCTGGCCCCCTTCCGTCTGTTTGCTATTGTGTGTGTGGTGTAGGTGATGGGTTTTTCTCTCTGCTCCTACCTGTGAAAGAGGGCTAGCTGCTCACTGTTACAGAACTTCCCCTCAATCTGTAGTTTTAATAAATACTTTCCTCCCCCAAATTGTGCCTGGTTTGAAGATTCATCCCAGCAGCATGTGGCTGACTAAGACACCTACTCTCCCTTATGCCTTATCCCTTAGGTCTCTTTCTTGCTGGTCACTTTCCTCCTTCTGTGTTCCCCTTCTGTTTTCTTGTAACATGCATTCCATTACCACCCTTCCCCATTCTCCATTATATTCTCTTCCTAACTTTTTTTGGTTCCCTTTCAAGTTTCATTGTACACACACACACACACACACACACACTCATAAACACACATATATACATTTATATATATATATTTAAATCTAATCTCCTTTACTGATAGAACATATGCAGAAATGTATCTCTGAGTCTGGTTTTTATATTTTTATTGTTGCTATCTTTATTATCCATAATTAGATACATTATATGAGGAAATATTTATTATTATTATTATTATTATTATTATTATTATTATTATTATTAATTTCCCTCTTCCCTGTCACCAATCCACTGGGTATCTTCCTCTTTGGTCATACTGCTTCATTCCATGGAGTAGAGGGCAATGGATTGCACAAGAGGATACCAGGTTTTCCCTCCTCCCCCCACTTTGTGTATTGTTGCTGAGGGGGGCAATGTCTCTGGATATTCTCCCCCAACATGGCTCTTACATTCTTCCCCCCTTCCATTCAGTTCTCTGAGTCATGGTGTGTAAGTTTTAAGTTATTTTAATGTTGAGATCTTAAGTATCTTTGGACTTCTGCTTTGGGTTGCATTAGGTATCGCTGGTGTCTGTCTCAATGACCTATTCTGGTTTATCTGAATTGATGTGGTGATAGAGCTCTTGTTGATCATACCATTTTCTCAGAGGTTTAATTTGGGACCTACACCATAGGCCCGGGGTGTTTCATCTCTTGCTGGGATGTCAGCCATCATTTCTGTTGAGATCAATGCCCCATTTTGTGAGTGGGATGTTTGATTTTTTATTGCTTATTTTTTTGAGTTCTTTGTAAGTTCTAGATCTTAGACCTCTGTCTGTGTTATAGCAGGCAAAAATTATCTCACTGCTCTATTGGCTCTGAGTATGGTATGTTTGTCTGTACAGAAGCTTTTAAGCTTCATGAGGTCCCATTGGTTACTTGATTGTTGTACTTCCTGGCCTACTGTAGGTTTTCTCAAGAAGTTTTTCCCTACTCCTATCTTGTGGATAGTTCCTTCTATTTTTTTCTTCCAGGGGTTTCAGAGTTTCAGGTGTTATGTTGTGGTCTCCGATCCATTTGGAGAAGAGTTTTGGGCATGGTGAGAGGAGTGGATCTGTTTTTACTTTTTTGCAAGTATTTATCCAATTTTTTCAGCATCATTTGTTGAAGATGTTATCTTCATGCCAGCAAACATTGCAAGCACCTTTGTTAAAGATCAAGTAACTATAGTTACTTAAACTAAAAGAGCAGGGTCTTCAATTCTCTTCCTCTGGTCTGTCTACTTTTCTGCCAGTACAATGCTGTTATGGTTACTATGGCTTTGTAGTATGTCTTTAAATCAGGAATCATGATACCTCATGAGGAACTGTTTTTAATAAGTGTCATGGTTTGATCCAGGTGTCCCCCACAAACAAATGAATGTGTTCTGATAGATAAATCCTCAGCTGATGGCAATTCGGGAATTAGAACCTCAATAGAGCTGTGTTGTTGGGGCGGTATTATGGGGGTTATAAGCCAGCTCCCCCTTGCCAGTATTTGACACACCTTCTTACTCCTATTTCCAATGCTGTGGCAGAGGTGATGTCCACCCCTCTGTTCATGCCATCATTTTCCCTGCCAGGATAGAGTCTCCCCTTTAGTCCATAAGCCAAATAAATCCATTCCTCCACAAGCCGCTTTTGTTTGGGTTCTTTCTGCACAGCAACTAGAAAGCTGACCACAACAATAAGGATAGATTTGGCTATCTGTTTTGACTTCTCCCTCTTTGTTTCTGATTTTGTTGAATTGGGCCTTCTCTTTTTTTCTGTTAACATGATTTCAAAATCATCAACCTTTCTGAAAATGTTGTGATTTCATTTCTATGGCTGAATAATATTGACTTATGTATATGTACCACATCACATTTTCTTCATCTGTTCAGAAAAACCTAGGCTGATACCATAGTTTGGCTGTCATGGACAATGTGACAAATTTGGATGAAGAGGAATCTCTGTAGGATACTGAGTTTGAATCTTGCAAATACATAACAGCAGTGGAATCATTGAATAGTCCAGTAGATGTATTTTTCAATTTTAAGTAGTCATCATATTTACTTCCATAATGATTGCACAAGTTTACGTTCTTAATCTGACATGGCATTAATTTAATTTATATTTTGGGCATGTGTATATGTATGTTTCTATGAATGTGAATGTACATGTTTGTTTGGAAATGTGCATATCTGCACATGTGAAGGGAAGCAGGTAAACATGGGTATTATCTTCACAAACACTTTCCACCTACTTTTGAGATAGGATCTCTCATTGGCCTAAAGATCATAATTCCACATATCATCATATAACTATCCCATGTACAACCACAAATGCATAATCTCTCCCCAATACAAGGCAAGGTCTCTTACCTGTGATTCTGTAAAAAAACAAAACAAGTTACAGGCTTTTAATATATAATGGCACAGAATAAATATTTTCAACTTATATAAGGCATAGAAAGGAGAGACTGGACCAATATAAATGCAGCAACTATTAGACAGACATCAAACATCTGCAGTTCAAGTCCAATGTCATAACCAGTGACTGACAGTCACTGGATTTTCCAATTCTTCCCTTCCAGCTTGGCTGAGTAGCTATCCCTATTCCACACACTCCATGGTATTCCTCACACATTCCTGATATATTCAAAGTATCTTAGGGTCTCCATGTAAACCACTGGCCATCTTCCTATGGCTTTACTAGTCTAACAGGGACTTCATGCCCTGTTCCATATGCTGCATCTCAGCAGCAGCTCTTGGAATCATGCCTACTTCTTGACCCACTCCACACATACATTGCTCATGCTTCAAAAATCAATACCAGGGCCCGAAGAACAAATTCCTTCCTTTAAGCCAACTCTTTTCAAGAGGTGAAATCACCTCAGGCATCCCTTATATTCTTTCAATATAAAGCAATTGGTCATCCTTAATCATGGTAATATCTCTTTAACAATATCAACTTTAGCAACAAATCTTAGTGCTAGTAAGTAAAACTTGCTTGAATTTTTCTAATTTAAAATTTTTAAATTCTTAATTTCCTGTTATCAGCCAAGCACATGAGTCCATTACTTAAATGTACCTGTGATGAAATTCTCTGGGCACGGGAAGAGAAAAAAATCCAGCTCTTATTCAAGCAATACAGTTCTTAGAAAATTCTCTGCCATCTCTCCCTCCTCTTAGTAAGTCCATAAGCCAAGACTCCAAATACAATTCTCTTTGTACTTAGTGTTTTCAAACTCTCACCAAAATATTCCATAAAACTTGGCTTACTGCTCTGGAAGGTATCTTCAGATGCAAGTACCAAGTTCTGTTCCATTCTTCATCCAGCATATAAATTCCAAAAGACCAAAATCCACTTGGTGAGAGTCATCTCAGCAATCTACCCCAGTTCTGGTATCAAAACTGTTGTAGTCATCTGTATTTGCTGGGAAGAACTTCCAAAAGGACACAGTTTTGGGAGGAAGAAAGGATTTATTGAAGCTTATAAATCCAGGGGAAGTTCCATAATGGCAAGAAACGCTAGACCACTTTTACAGGTCCAAGAAGATAAGCCCATTACCAGCAACACACACACACACACACACACACACACACACACACACACACACACACACACACACACACACACACAAACACACACATACATAGTAGGGAACTAAGCAGAGCTCAGACTGCTCTCTGATTACATCAAGCTGGAATTCTAGATCTGCCCCCAGTAAGACCTTAGGTCTGAACCCTAGGATCCACCCACAGTGACACCTCTTTCAAGTTACAGGCTTCAACAAAACTCCTGAATCTATAGGGCGACATACATTCAAACTACCACAGTAAGATACAGGGAACTAATTCTTACACAAGAATACATCAATTTCCCCAATGCATTTGTTGAAGAGGCTTCTTTCTAGACGGATCCTATCTTCTATATCATTGAGCTACATATCTCTATTTGTGCCAGTATCATCCAGGTTTTGATACAATACCTGTATAGTGTAAATTGAGATTAGGTGTTATGATACATCCAGTATTGCTATTCTGGATCTTTTGTGCTTACATAAGAATTTAATGGGCTGGAGAGATGGCTCAGCGGTTAAGGCACTTGACTCTAGTGCCTAAGGCCCCGGGTTCAATTCCCTAGTACCCACATATGTCAGACCCACAGGTGGTGGCCCTGGTGCTCCTCTCTCTCTCTCTCTCTCTCTCTCTCTCTCTCTCTCTCTCTCTCTCTCTCTCTGTATTTCTATGCTTGAAAATGAATAAATAAAATATTAAAAAAGAATTTTATGATTGTTTTCTCATAGTTCTGTGATTGTATGCTCCTATTTGTATGTGACATGATCATCTACTTACTTGATTCTAAAAGTGACAGCAAAAACTTTAGAACTGATAAACACTTTCAGCAAAGTACTTGAAACAAAGTCAGTATACAAAAAAATCAGTAGTCTTTCTTTATTCTAATAACAAACATATTGGAAAAAATAAAAACTTTCATGTTAGCCTTAAAAATTTCTAGGTTTGAATCTAACCATTGAGCGAATAAAAGTCTATAATAAAAATTTTTGATGAAAATTCTGTAATGAAAATGCTGAATAAAGTAATTGAGAGACACTAGAAGATGGAGAGACTTCCCATGCTTATGGCTCATGGCCATGTTATTGAAACTGATCCATAGAGTCAATGCATTGTAAATCAAAATTCAAATTACATTCTTCACAGAACTAGTAATCTTTGTTTTGTTAGAGAAGTTTCCACTTTGAAAATATGACCTGCAAAGATATTCTTAATTTATTCCACAAGAAGTTTTCCTACAGCTAAAATTTGCATTTTCATAGTATACTTGTGATTAATGAACTTAATCAATTTGTTATTGATCTATGTCCATTTATAGTTTTTCCCTAATATTCAACTCTGCTAGGATTCTATGTAGGGAACCACACTGCAATTACCTCATATGCTAAATTTGTATTCTCTAACCTATGACAGATTTTCAATCTTTCTCTGTTTCTGATGACTGTGACAATGAGGAAACACATCATTCAGGGAATTTTCAGAATATTTTCAATTGAAAGTATTTTTTAATTTTACAATCATTGTCAAGCATTATTATGTATTTTGATGAGTAAAGCAAAGGTAATAAAGTACTATATTTAAAATCACTCTTTCTAGGGCACATGCTGTCAACATGGTTTTGTAACTTTTGTTCCTGCCCAAGATCATGTGGTGAAGCATATGATCTCAGACTGCTGTAATGTAAAGTTACTTCCCACCCAATTCTTCTTTCCGTGGTGCCCTTTTTAGAAGGAAGTCTATGTGTGCAGTCCCTTTTAAATAACAGGGAAGGTAAAGCCATACATAAAGTCAATATATATTCACAGTTATCAGTAGTTTTTGGCCCAAATAATTTGTTATTTTGTATGTTTTTAAAATCACTGAATAAAGTGTAATATTATGCTCAGATAAAAAATAATATCAAAGTGAAACATCTTTCACTAAGATTTGGTAATCACTTCCAAAATGCACAATTTCATGTATAATCATGAATTTGTATGAATGTTCTTTTACTTCCAAAGACAAATACATTGCTATGTAATACTTTAAAAGGTTTTCAGTTTTTTTTTTGTTTGTTTGTTTTTCAAGGTAGGGTTCTCTACTCCAGGCTGACCTGGAATTCACTATGTCATCTCAGTGTGTCCTTGAACTCTTTTTTCAATGATCCTCTTACCTCTGCCTTCTGAGTGCTGGGATTAAATGTGTGTACCACCAAGCCCCCAAGTCTGGCTTATTTTCAGTTTTGAGTAAAACACAAAGAATTTTCAAACTTTTATTTAGTTTTCTAGAATTTATCTTAGGAGGGCATCAATGTCTTGCATGGATTTCAAGTGCAGGCTGGATTTTCCAAATGACTGCCTCTCATTTATTTGAAGAGAAATTATATATGTCAAAATAGGTAATAAATGCCTCATTTTGATGATCTAATATTAGATTTAAAACCAATTTGCTATTTATTTCATAACATATTTACCAAAGTGAAAGTTTAGTGACTTATGATGTGAACTAGCAGAAATGAACTTAGGTTATTAAAGTTAATTTTACTACTTATAATAATAGAAAACATTAGAAAAATATTGAAGCTAAAATTTATTTTAGTTAGGCAGGATATCTCTCACTCTATTCTCAGATGGTGAGGGTTTCATTAGTATACGTCAGGATTTAGTATTTTAAATGAGAATTCTGATGAAGAAAATATAATACAGAAATAAAATCTGTATGTAGTTTTATGTATCTGAAAAAAAATCACAATCCTGCTGTTGGAGAACACATTATTATTTTTTCACATTATTATTTTCATGATTGTCACCTATTAACCAATAAATGCTATTGCCATCACTAAAATCTTTAGTTTTATTTGTGAGAGAACAAATCCTGGAATCAGGATTTTTGTCAGTCAAAAATCCTAGCCTTCCCTCCAGCCCCCTCCAACACCCTGTTGTGTTACTATGGCAAGATGACAGAGTAATTGACTCACTGGATTTGTTCTGTTATTCACAATGTATAGATGCTTAAAAATTTGAAAAAAATATTGAGAGGGAGTGAGACAGTCACTGTATTGAACACATGAAAAATGTTAGACATTTCACTATGATTTTTATTGTTCCTGCCACTGTGTGTTCCGTGGATGATGAATGAAGAATTTTAGAAAAAAATACTGCATATGTAATTGCATATGGCATTAGAAATGTACATAATCATTTACTCATGTATGAAAACACTTTCTGCAATATAATATCTTAATATTTCAAACAAGGCATTGAGGTGCTTTCTTCCTATTTAGTATCAGTGTTGACAGAAATCTCTTTGGACATATTTAGCATGCTCAGAGTGGCATTTTGTCATTAAAATAATGGATGTTAAAGATACTGTAAACTGAATCCTAACGTAATTCACAACTACATGTACTTAATGTACCTGTCTAGATATTTATTCTTCCAACAGTATTTCATCCCCTAACCCTTCTTTTATTTTCAATTTTTGTATAGATTTTAACATGTTACATTTCCTTTGCTTAAGTGGGAAAAGAAAGTTGATTTTTATCCACAAATCACTTTAAAACCACTGGAAACATTGTTGGGCTTCTCTTTATTTAAAAACAAGTCAAGAAGACAAGGCATTTAAGATAAAGAGGAAAGAATAGGAATTTCTGTCTATATTTTGGTTTTGTTTATCCTTCTATATCTGCCTATGCATGTTTCTATCATCTATCATTGTTTTGGCTCTCTTTGTAGCATCTAGAAAAATAGTATTTATTTACTGACCGTGTTATGTCAGGTAAAGATGAAAACAATGAAGTGAAGTTGGATGATGGAATTTAACATTGTAGCAGAACAGAGACCTTTCTCTTCAGACTGGATGCAGGGTCTTTCTATAGTAGCCACTCCATTAATGAATGGAGTGTCCATTGTGTTCTAGGTACTGCACTAAATGATAGGTGTGTAAATATTTTCCTCAAAAATCTTAATGTCTAGTGAAAATTATACTAATTTAAAATATTTTAATGACTATCATACAATTTCTATATACATATATACAACATAATTGAAAACCATATATTCATGTAAGAGAATTTAAATATGATGAGAGCCTAAGGTACTTGAACCTTGTAAAATAAATTTTTGTCCTAGTTTGGAAACAAAGAACATTTTTAATAGCAAATATGTACTTGGTATAGGAATTAAAATTGTCCACATTTTACCATGCCCTAATTGTGTCTCATTTAGAATCTTCTGCAGTCAATTATTCAGGCACTATGGTGAAATTCATAAGAAGTCATAATATAAACTTCTGAAAATCAAACTAAATTATATGTTTTACATTTTCATTCTTAACTAATATATAGCCACATCTATATATTAGTTATACATTAGTAATTCTGAAAGTTTGGTTTTTAAGAAAAATCAAGTTATTACATTTTATTTTTTAGAATTAAATTTCTCAAAATATTTATAAGATGAATGTGCTTAATTTTTCAGAAAAAAGATGAGCTGTGTTAAAGATGTGTGCTCTTTTTCCCTGTGCTTGCATGGGAAGTTTTGAAAACTCTCTTTATGCTTCTTAATATTCACTTCTATCAAATGTTTGGAATGTGATCAATTAATGGTAACTCATTATAATTTAATTTTTGCATGGCTTGTGATGCTGCACATATTTTCATGTGCACATTACTGAGTCATATATTCTTTATGGGTTAAATTGAGAAAAATGTATTGGGTTATTGTAGTGCCTTTTAGAGCCAGTGCAGGAATATAAATGCTTAAAGTGACAGAAACAGAGGTTGATATGTCCTTACGAATGTCACCTTAACCATTTGATTTCAGTTAGAGAAGCTGGCCCGACAGAAGCCAAAATGAAATATTAATTGTAAAGTATCTTTAATTAAAGAAGTAATTTATTGTTGATTAAATATTTTCCTATAAATCTTTGTCCTGTGACTCTGAGAGGTAACTGTGATTAATGCCCAGCACACTGGCACCCAGAGCAGATTAGCATTCATTTAATAGAAATGTTTATGAGCTGAAATCCCAGCCATGAGTTAGTAGTCCTGATACAAAGAGGAGGTTGTAAAATCAGGAATGGAAGGCAGTGGTTTATCATAGTATATATTTTTACATCTTCATTCATCAGAGTGGGGAGGGACCCCCCAAGTGACTATGTTGACAGAGGAAGTGGGGTCATGGTCTTACTGAGCCACAGTATGTCACAGCTTCAAACCTCTCACTACGGCCAAAGCAGGTCCCTGTGCTCAAGCATAAAATGTAGAATTTATGTTGTTCAAAGACAGTGCTTCCAAGATCTGATGCCAACTTTCCTAGATCTGATTTCACTACCTCAGTGTTAAATGTGCAGCAGAGGAGCTCTGTACCCGAGTCTCCTCTTGTCTGTTCTGAAGCCGCCATGTATACTACCTGGTGAGTGTGGTTCAGCCTGCTTTGCTTTGCAAGCTCACAGACACATGAATTTGCTCTCATTCTATTTTATTGTTGAATAAAAAAGTAGTAAGTAATGTATGAGAAGAGATCTTATAAACATGTGTATCTTCATTCAATTGTAGAGGAAAACAACATTGCATTTTCTTTCAAGCTTTAATGTTTACTTAAAATTACTGAGATTACTGGATGAGGAAGACATCATGCTTGCTACTGTACTGCTTTTGATGTATTCTATCATTTAAAAAAATATTACCCAAAGTTAGATACACTGTATGATCAAATACTGTATTGATATCTCCATTTTCCCTACTCCCTGTCTCCAATCTGCTGGATATCCTCTTTCGTGGGCAAACTGGATCAGTCCATGGGGTAGAGTGTTATGGATAGCCTTGGAGTCAACCTGGTTCCACCCCCCCCCCCCTTTGTATGTTGTTACTGAGGGGGGCAATGTCTCTGGGAGTTCTTCCCCACAATGGCTCTTACATTCTTTCCACCCCCTCTTCTGCTCAGTTCCCTGAGTTATGGTGGGTGACTTTTAGGTCTGCTTTATTATTGAGATTTTAGGGGTCTCTGTACTTCTGCTTTATGTTGTGTTGAAGATCTTTGGTGTCTGTCTCGCTGGCTTATCCTGGGTTGACTGATTAGCTGTGGTGATAGGTCTCTTGCTTATCCCACCACTCTCTCAAGGGTTTCATTTAGGGTCTGTATGATAGGCCTGGGGTGGTTAATCTCTTGCCTGGATGTCAGCCATCCTCCTGTTAGGGTTGGAAAGACCACGGTTCTCTCACTGCCTTCTGGAAAGCATAAACAGAATCTCCTTTGGAGAGTGAGATCAATATAGGTTAAATGAGATACACATTTTTAATTTGGTAAGATTTTACTGAGATTAGCCTCTATGTAGTTCCTTCGTAATGGGAATTTCTCATTGAAACCCAAGTTTTGCTTCCCATAGGATTTTTCCCTGGATCCCAATTCTTGTTAAGTGCTCCTTAACACAGAATAGATTTCTTGGATAATTTAAAAGCTGTTAATTACCTCCCACCCACCCCCCAGATTTTGGCTCCTCTATTACACAGCATGATCACTTCTTGGCTAGCTGATCTCTCCCAGGAGGAAGTGTGTCCCTCTCAGGGCAACAGTCTGCATTTCACAACAGTGGTCTCTGCTTTCTCCAAATATCATTGACCAATTTCCCCTGGCAGTTTATGTAGTGCCTTCCAGCAGTGCACTTGCTACAAACTGGGGGCTGGTTGCCATTCTGGATCTTTTTTTTTTTATTGACCATAATGAGTTACATTGTTTAGTGGGCCAACAATGAGTGTTATCCCCAATTCTTCATTGCCCCCCTTCCCCTTCCCCAGTCAGCTGGATATCCTCCTCCGTGGGCCGTCTGTATCAGTCTCTGTGGTAGGGTGACCATGGATAGCCCAGTCTTCCACCGGGTTCTCATGACCCAAGTGTGTTGATACTGAAGGGTGCCATGCTTCTGATAAACTCCCCCACCATGGCTCTCACAATCTTTCCACCCCCTCTTCAGCTCAGTTCCCTGAGTCGTGGTGGGTGAGTATTAAGGATGCTTTAATATTGTGAGCTTAGGGGTTTTTGTGTTAAGAATCTTTAGTTTCTGTCTCACTGGCTTATCCTGAGTTGATTGAATGGCTATGGCTGTGGGTCCGTTGTACATCCAATCATTCTCTGTGGGGTTCCATATGGATCCTCCACGATTTGACTGTGGTGGTTCATCTCTTACCAGGATCTCAGCTTTCTGCCTGCGGTCGGTTGGTAGGGTTATATGGGCCACAGCTCTCTCATTGCATCCTGAAAAATACAAACACAATCTCCATCGGAGAGTGAGATCAGTATAGGTTAACAAATATACACCATTCTGGATTACCTAGCTTCTATTTTTAGTAGCCTCCCCGCTGCTGAGAAGAATGTATATTCTGTGTCTTTGGGGTAGAACGTTCTGTAAATATCTGTTATCACCATCTGATCAATGGTGTTATTAAGCTCCGTTATGTCCCTGCTGATCTTCTGATTGGTTGATCTGTCCAGAGCTGATAGAGGTGTATTAAAGTCTCCTACTATGATGGAATTAGAGTCAATTTCTGCTTTATTTTTTGAGTAGGGTTTCCTTTATGAACTGTGTTGCACCCAAATTTAGTACGTATATGTTATTGATGGTGATATCTTCCTGCTGGATCATTCCTTTGATGAGTAAGAAGTGACCATCATTATCCTTTTTAATTGATTTTGGTGGATGCTCACAGAAGGGTTTTAAGAATAAATAATGTCTCTGATAGATATGACATAGCTGCCTTAATGCCACTGTTTCAATCATTTAAAAAATGTGACACTTGGGCTGGAGAGATGGCTTAGAGCTTAAGGCATTGGCATGCAAAGCAGAAGGACCCACGTTTGTGTCCTGAGTACCCACGTGAAGTCAGATGCACAAGGTGGGGCATGTGTCTGGAGTTTTTTGCAGTGGCTGGAGGCCCTGGTGTGCCCATTCTCTCTTCTCTGCCTGCCTCTTTCTCTTCTCCCTCTCTTTGCTCTCTAACAAATAAATACATAAATAAATAAATAGCTAGACAAATAAATGTGATATTTTTGCTTCTTATGTAGAACTTTAAGATTTTAAATAGTATTATTTCAAGTAAATTAATTGTAACTAACATTGGAATTACCTTATTTGATATTTTAAAGTTTAAAAGGTGGTCAAATGTATTACCCTACCAAGTTCTCAGGTTGTTCAATTTGGATAGTGTTGTTCCATATTTATAGATGAAAAAATCTTGGCACAGCAAAGCTATCTTCCTCTTTAAGATCACAGAGCTCAAAGGTGGCTGTTTGTATTCAGGCCTTGGCTTTCCCATGCTAGGTTGCTTTTTAATGAATTTAAAAAATTTAAAACAACAATATGTCTATATTGTCATATCAATTTATATGTGTTAATGATAGTACTGCTTCATTGACTAGGGTGATCATTCCAAAAAAATTATCTGAAGAGAAAGAAAGTTCATTTTCTCTAGAAGATGTAAGGGATTAATTCAGAAGTTATATACTTTGTTGCTACAGCATTAAGAACAGTGTTGTGTCCCAAACCACATTATGCAAGACATCAGTGAGTCAGCTCCTCTCCTGAGTTATATATTTTTTGTAGGTCACTTTGAATAGAAGCATATGCATTTCCTATTTTATAGATTGGTAATTTTTGTGTATTAAATAGCATTGAATTTGATGAACAGAGCATTCTAAAAATTAATGTGCAATAGAATCACAAAATAATCACTTGTGGTTCTTAAGTATTAGTTTTAAATGAATGCATTATCACTTATTTTATGATAAAGCCACATACATGAAAAATTGGATGTATTAATGAATAGCTTAGTTGTTTATCAATTAACAAAGCATTTAAACCTCATTTTTCATATTCCCCCATCAACTTTCCTTAAAAAATACTTTGAAATTCA
>PVHP010036085.1:0-18118 GCA_004024765.1 Zapus hudsonius | reverse complement strand
ATGACAGATGAACAAGGGACCTATAACCACAGCCATTCAATCAACATAGGATAGGCCAATGAGACAGAAACCAAGGATTTTCGACACAAGGACCTCTAAGCTCGCAACATTAAAGCAGCCTTATTACTCACCCACCACGACTCAGGGAACTGAGCGGAAGAGGGGGTGGAAAGATTGTGAGAGCCGTGGTGGGGGAGACGGTCCAGAGGCATGGCACCCATCAGTAACAACACACTTGGGCCAGGAAGACCGGGATGAGTACTAAGATATACAGGACCCCTTGCCACAAGGACTAATACAGACAGCCCACGAAGGAGGATATACAACTTATCAGAGATGGGGAGGGGGGGAATTGGGGAAGTCGGGATAACAACGCATGGTTTGTCCACTAAATAATGTAACTCATTATGGACAATAAATATTAAATTAAAAAAAAAAGAGATCGATCTAAGATGGCCACAGTGAATCGGAAACCACCCCTACTCCTAATCGCCCACCTACAGAAGAAGAAAAACCAGACCAGAATCAGGATGCTCCTATCTCGGAACACTATATTAAACATCCTTTACAGAACAGGTCGGCACTCTGGTGTTTTTAAAAATAATAAAAGCAGAACTTGGCAAACAAACCTTTGACTGATCTCTAAGTTTGATAATGTTGAAGATTTTTGGGCTCTATACAACCATGTCTAGTGATTTAATGCCTGGCCATGACTGACTACTCACTTTTTAAGGATGGTATTGAGCCTATGTGGGAAGACAAAGCAACCTCCATCGCTTTTGGCTAGAGACACTGCTGTACCTTATTGGAGAATCTTTCCATGACTACGGTGATGATGTGTGTGGAGCTGCTGTGAATGTCAGAGCTGAAGGTGGTAAGATAGCAAACTACTGAACATGAAAACAGAGACGTTGTTACACATGTAAGAGCATAGACAAGGAAAGTTAGGGCTTCCTCCAAAGACAGTGATTGGTTATCAGTCCCATGCAGACACAGGGACTAAGAGCAGCTCCACCACTAAAAATAGGTTTGTTGTTTAAGAAGACACCTTCTGAATATTCTCATAGGAGACTACGGCAAGCAATCAAGATTCGGGAGCTGAACCAAAGCCTCATCACAGCAGAGTGGACTACACTTGAATTTGATTCCATCTAAATGTTGCTAAGATATAAGTGCCATTTGTCTTTGTCTTGTACTTCTGTGTTATTTTATTTTTTATTTTTGCTAAAGTGTCCACTATTCTAATCAAAGAATTATAGTATACACCACCCCCAGAATCTATGTGTTCCTGGACTACTCTGTAAGAGCTTAGCGGAATTACCATTACAAACACATTTTACCTTTCCACCATATTAAGAAGAAAAATTTGCATTTCTATACCTTAGCAGGAAAACTACTTTATGTTCCACTTCGTGCAGGAGCATACTGCTGGCTTGAGTATGAGTAGAGTTTTCTAGCATTTCTTTCTCTACAGCATTAGGTTTGCTGTACTCTTGCTGATGGCTGCTAGTTTTTAATTTATTGTTTCCTATTTGATAGCATGAGTGATTCTGATTGCAGTTTTTCATTTCTGCTTTTATTTTTTTCTTGTGTAACACTGGTGAAGGATCCAGGAATATGACAGCAGGTGGAATAAACATTAATTTTGTGCATTCTAATTTTGTTGGGTTTTTTGGTAACTATAATGCTTTGCTATGAATTTATGCATTTCATTCAAATCAGTGATCTATGTTTGTGTGATTTCCTAAACATAATTGTGGATTGTAAAAAAAGTAACACATAATTACATTCCTAACTAGAATTAGTATGTCTTTTTTATATCTCTATGCTGTATTTTAACACCTTGTATTACTTAAGGTTGTTTTCTACAAGAAAACCGGTCCCATTCATATTAAGACAGTGTACGAAACTGTAAATAAAATGTGTTCAGTGAGCTGTCTTTTGGACAACTAGACTTGTCCTTTAATCTCTCCATCTCTATGCAGGGAATCTGACTTATTGCAAGGCACTCTTGTGTCTTCTTGCAGTGTCTTCCACATGAACAACCTAAGTTTGGGGCACTAGCTTGCTTATTATTATGTTTATTATAATTTTTAATAAATTGAATAGATAGTATATGTAATTAAATGGGTGTACTTATCTTTTTAAAGTTGAGGCACAGTTCATCAAAAGATTATATATATATATATGCAAGCAGAGAAAGATATATGGAGAGACAGACAGAATAGGTGTGGCAGGACCTCCTGCCATTGCAAATGAACCTCAGGTGCATGTACCACATTGTACATCTGGCCCCATGTGGGTATTAGGGAATCAAACATAGGGTACATAGGCCTTTGAAGCCATCTTCAAATTAACCATGAGCCATCTCCCCAGCCCATTTTTTTATTGTCCATAATGAGTTACATTGTTTAGTGGGCCAACAATGAGTTGTTATCCCCAATTCCTCATTGCCCCCCCCCCATCCCCAGTCAGCTGGATATCCTCCTCCGTGGGCCGTCTGTATCAAGTCTTTGTGGTAGGGGACCATGGATAGCCTAGTCTTCAGCCGGGTTCTCCTGAACCAAGTGTGTTGTTACTGAGGGTTGCCAAGTCTCTGATATTCTCCCCCACCATGGCTCTCACAATCTTTCTGCCCCCTCTTCCGCTCAGTTCCCTGAGTCGTGGTGCCCAGCCCATTTTTTTTTAATCTCTAAAGTTTGAGAAACTTTTTTACTCACAGACCTTCATGAAAGAAGTGCTTATGGATGTACTATGGTAAAAATAAAAAAAAAGAAAACACTAGTTACAGAAATATAGAAATTAGCCCACCATGGTGGCACATGCCTTTAATTGGGAGGCAGAGGTAGAAGGATCACTATGAGTTTGAGGCCATCCTGGAACTACAGAGTTATTTTTATTTTATTTTAAAATATTTTTATTTATTTGTAAGCAGAAATATAAAGGAGAGGCAGAAAGAGAATGGGCATGCCAGGGCCTCCAGCCACTGCAAACAGACTCCAGATGCATGTGACACTTTGTACATCTGGCTTTACGTGGGTGCTGGGGAATTGAACCTGGGTCATTGGGCTTTGCAAGCAAGTGCCTTTACCACTGAGTCATTCTCTCCAGCTTCCTTCAGAGTGATTTTTAGGTAAGCCTGGACTAGAGTGAGACCCTACCTTAAAAGACAAAAAAAAAGCAATTAAAAATTTCAGATGTTACTTGTACAATAAACCCCCAAAAGAAGTAATTGTGATACTAAAATAGCATAATACGTTTACATTCTATTTTTTCAAGAGATACAAACAGTGGCCATTTCCTGAATATTATTTAAATCATTATTAGAGTATAAAGTTTATTCTTGGTCTTCTTTTCTTTGTTTCTTCTTTTCTCCCTTCCCCCTTTTAAACATTTTTTAAAAAATTGTTTATTGTTAATAAGTAGAAACTCTATACTTTAAACATTTTTTAAAAAATTGTTTATTGTTAATAAGTAGAAACTCTATATGAGGAAGTCTTGTGTTGGTATCCACTTCCCTCCTCTCTGCCCCCCAAATCCACTGAGGGCCCTTCTCAGTGGGATTGCTGGAATGTTCCATGGGATGGAGGGATATGAATTGTGCAAGCAGTAGATAGTTTTTTTTTGAGGGAGGCAACGCCTTTGGATATTACCCCACCATGGCTCTTACAATCTTTCTGCCCCCTCTTCTGCAAAATCCCCTGAGCCATGGTGGGTTTTAAGTCAGCTTTACTCTTAAGCGTCTCTGGGTTTCTGCTTTGGACTATTTTGAGTATCCTCAGTGTCTGTCTCTATTACCCTTGCAAAGGTTGTCTGACTTGCTGTGAAAGCAGCACTCTTGCTCACCTTGCCACTTCCTCTAGGGTTTCCCCTGGGACCTACACGGTGAGTGAGGGGTGGTTCATCTCCTGCCTGGGAGTCAGCCATCATCTCAGGTCTTGGTGGAATAGGGTCATCTGAGGTTCTTGCTGCCTTCTAAAAAATACAATCTCTAACAGAGAGTGAGAGCAATATATTTATTACTTAAAATTTTTTTTTAAACACAAAGTCTTATGTAGCCCAGCTTGGCCTTGAACTTGATTGGTAGCTGAGGCTGGCCTTGAACTGATCTTCCTGATTCTACTTCCTGTGCGCTGGGATTGCAGGCATAACTTCACATGCTTTGCTGTTTGGGTTTCCATGTTAAGGCTTTACTTAGGTGGAGAAGGAGGATTATAACCAAATGAAAAAAGGCTTGATAAAAATAAATTTATATTGCTCTGGGTTAAAAGAAAGGCTGGGAGTGTAGTTTAGTGGAGGGTACTTTTGTAGCATGCTTGAGGCCCTGGGTTTTGTCTCTAACACCACACACACACACACACAAAAACCAAACAAAAGCCTTTTAAAAAAATAAAAAAGGGCTGGAGAGATTGTTCAGCGGTTAAAGATGGTTGCTTGCAAAGGCTGACCTCAGCTGGGATCAATTTCCCAATACTCATGAAAAGCTGGACGTCCATAGTGGCCCATGCATTTGGCATTAATTTGCGGTGGGAAGAGGCCCTGGCATGCCCAGCGTTATTCTGTTTGCAAATAAATAAATAAATAAATATTTTTTTTTAAATCCCAGAAAGACAATGTATGGAAAACTGAATTCACATTATGTAAAAATGATGATCAACTATGCCACGGTATATCGAGTCCCTCACCTTACCCCAGCAGGCTTCCAGAAGGTTCTCAGTGTGTTACCTTACCCAGTAGGCTTCCAGAAGGTTCTCGGTGTGGGCTGTCAGCTGAAGAGAGCGCAGGCTGGGGAACCAGAGCTGCAAGAGGCCCGGGAGCCCACGGGGAGAGGTCAGGTGGGGCACCCGGAGCACTTCCGGTAAGTAGGCCACGGAGCGGAAGAGGCGTGGCGCGAGGCGGTTGCTGCGCATGCGCAGACCTGCTGCGCTGCCCCGAGTGCCTTCGACGGACGGCTCTCCGCCTCGCTTTCTCCCCCCATGCTTCCGCCGCTGGCCCACCGCGTGGCCCTGCTCTGCATGCTGACTGGCCGTCGCCTGGCCCATTCGGACCACCCGCGCCCACGCGAGATATCGCCCCCGGTGAGGCGGAGCCCGCGGGCGGCGGGGCGGGAAGGGCGTCCTCCGTTGGCACCCTTGTGGGCTTCCTAGAGCCGGTCCCCTGCTCGCCCCTCCTCCAATCCCAAGGTGTAGGGCGACTGACAACGTCGAGGGACATCTTGAGCATGGTGCGCATGCGCCTCTGACAACCCATTAGGGCTTTGTGCATGGAAGCTTACAAGGCTAAGGGCACCTCAGCCCATAAACAAGTTTTAAATGTTTTTTTGAGTGGGGTTTGAAGTAGGGACTCGCTTTAGCCCAGGCGGCTGACCTGGAATTCACTATGGAGTCTCAGGCTGGTTTCGAACCACGGCTATCCTCGCGCCTCTGCCTCCCGAGTGCTGGGATTAAAGGCCTGCTCCATAAGCAAGCTTCGTTAGGCAGTGAATCCCTGGTTAAGGAAGCCACACTCAAGACGTTTTCCATCTTCTTTTCCAGGAAGCGGTTATTGGAATTCTAGTGATTTTCACTTCCTTCTTAACTCCGGGTGCATATGTGCTAAGCAACCTGCAGGAGTTCAGAAGAGAGTAGATGGAGGCTGCTGAGCGGAACCAAATGCTGTCAGGAGAATCCGTGGCTTTAAATGAGACAGAATGCTTATTTGAGTCCGTTGTGAATGTTCAGTTTCATAACAGTATGTTTGTGATGTTTTGCACCTTTTAAATACTGCACATTATATGGATATACAAGCAAAACCCTTCTGCTTAAGTACCAAATAAAATTGAAACATGTATGTATGTTTGATTACAGATTATTTTCTTTTTTACCTTTTTCTTGAAGCGCTAGAAATTAAACCCAAGGGCCTCATGGATATAAGGCACTCTTATTACTGAGCTCCACCTCTCGTCCTCACAAATTCTTTTCTAAATGTGAAAGCTGATGAAAATTTATTGGTGAAAAATATGAAAAATACACTGAGAATTCCTTTGAAAGGTCAGATTTAGTGACTCAGTGATATCAAGTATTGTTTTGTAGGAGTGAATGCTTATAGACAGTGACATTAATCTCGAAAGATTTGATTTGCTGTGTTACTTTAAGATAGTATGTGTTTGGTTAAATTGTATTTTCTGTTAGCACTGCTCTTCCACACTTCATGTTGACTATGAAAGTATAACTTCCTCATTTCATTTTTTTGGTGGTGGTGGGGATGAGGTGCGGATGGAACCAAGGCTTTGAGGCAAACACTCTACCTTTGAGCTTCAGCTCTAGGGAAGTTTATCCTTGCTTCTTTATTCCTGTATTCCAGGATTGGGTTAAGTAAATACATGTGCACTTTCGTCACTTTCCTAATTGATGGGTTTTGTTATTCTCTCTTGTTTGACCCATTGTATGTATACACATTTGCATTAGTTTCATTGATGCTGTGACCAAATCCTGACAGAAATAGAGAAGAAAAGATTTATTTTCGTTCATGTTTCAGAGGGAATTGTCCATCTTGGTGGGGAGGGTGTGGCAGAGTAGAGCACTGCACATCATGGTGGAAAGGAAGCAGAGAAGAGATTATAGGAAGGGGCTAGGGCAAGATGGAGCCCCAAGGACACATACACTGACTCCTACCAGTCAGGCCCCTCCACTTTCATCACATCTCGATGATGCCTTAATATCTCATGGTGGTTTTAATTTGCAGTCCCCTGATGATTTAGGGTGTTGAACATTTCTTTTCTTTCTTTCTTTTTTTTTTTTTTTGATTTTTCGAGGTAGGGTCTCCCTCCAGTCCAGGCTGACCTGGAATTCACTATGTAGTCTCAGGGTGGCCTTGAACTCACGGTGTTCCTCCTACCTCTGCCTCCTGAGTGCTGGGATTAAAGGCGTGCGCCACCACGCCCGGCTGAACATTTTCTTAAGTGAGTATTATCACTTTTATTTCTTTCTTTGTGAATTCCTTTTTAAGTTCACTACCCTATTTTTTAAGTGGGCTGTTTGATTTTTTATTACTTAATTTTTTTCTGTAGTGAGGACCAGCTGTCTTAAAGGAGTGTGGTGGGGGTGAGCTCATTGAGCAAAGGTAAAGCAGCTCTCACATACTGTCTTCAAGTAAATACAAGTTCTTGATAAGATCCGTGTGTGCTAACATGCCTGTGATGTGTATTGCCTAAGATCAGTAGACTAAGAAATGGACCCATGGTGCTGTTGGACTTACAGCTCTTAGATGCTTTGTTACTTCAGTGTCTTATTTCTATTTCAGAATGTATTTTGGAAGCCTGGTGTACCCTACCTATAATCCAAGGAGGCTAAGGCAGGAGAACCCGGAGTTTGAGGCCATCCTGGGTCACAAAGTAAGCCCCTGTCCCAAAAAAACCAAATTGGTGTTTTAGTTAGGGTTCCTCAGAGAAACATAACACGTAGAGTACATTTGTGCAATTGGGGACAAATGTGTTTATGGTTGTGTGTGTAAGAAGAGAGGCTGGTTTAAGGACTTGGCTTCTGTCTTTGTGGAAGTTGGTAAGTCTGAAATTTATAGCGTATGCTTGCAAGCTGGAGACATATGAAAAAGTTTATAGTGAAGTATTAAGGCATAATTTGTGCCTTGAAAAGGATTTGGCAGCATTTTCTCTGATGTTTTTGTTTTGTGGTACTGGAGCTTGAACCCGGAGTGTTGTAAATGCTAGGTAAGTGCTCTGCTGTTGAGCTACATCTCTGGTTACAGTCTTCTGTTAAGGCTTTTAGTTGAGTGGATGACGCCAACATACATCATGTAGGGCAATTTGCGTTACTGAAAGTCTGCGGATTTAAATATTAATCTCTTTCAGCTTCCACAAAAACATGTAGAATGTTGGCAAAATACTTAGGTACCATGGCCTATCCAAATTGATATCACAATTGAGTAAAAACTCCCTAGCCTTTTTTTACTTGGAGACATGGTTTCATCAGGTCGCCTAGGCTGTCCTTGAACTTGCTGCTCTCCTCTTGCCTCAGTGCCTGGTTTCTCAGCTCACACTTAAAAATGCCTACTTCTGCTTTATTCTGTTTAAGGCTCTACTTTTGATTGATTCTGGATTTCAATCTACCCTCAAGAATATCAAAAGCACTTCTGAAGGGACAGGATTGTAGCTCAGTTGATAGAGTGCTTGCCTAGTGTGCACACAGCTTGGAGTTCAACTCCCTACACTTCATGTTGGTGCATATTAGGGAGAATCAGAAATTCAAGGTCAGACTATAGATAAAGCTCAATGGATAAAGTGCTTGATCCCCAGAACCCACATGAAAGCTGGAAACTTAGGGCTGGAGATGTGGTTCAGTGGATAGAAAAGCCAGGAGCTGTGGTAGGCTTTTATAATCCCAGTGTTCCTGTGGTGAGAAGGGAAGTGGAGACAGGAGAGTTTTCCAGAAGCTCATGGACCAGCTAGCCTGGCCAGTGGAACTGTGAACAACAATGAGAGACCTTCCCTCCAATGAAGTGGAAGGCAAGGATGGACACCCAAAGTTGTCCTCTGACCTCCACATGTAAACTGTGGCGTGTCTACCCATACTTATACATGTGAATGCACACATGTACATTAAAAGTCTTCAAGGTCATTTTTAGTACATAGCAAGTTTGAGACTAGCTTGGGATACATGAGAACCCTATATTTCAAAAAAGCTCTTCCCATAGATACTTCTTCCAGAATTGATGAAGGCAGCACTTTAGATCTTTCTGTTTCACCTGCTTATAATCTGGAAGTCTACCACATTCCAAAATACCCATACAGTCAGCTCTGAGAATAAGAATCAGAACATGCCAAGATCAAAGAAAGCCTTCTCATGCCCTCTTCCTACAAGCCTACAGATGACCCCTACCCTGACTAATTAGGATGACTTTAATATGTATGAGATAATAGAGAATGCACTATTATTCTGACTGCTTTAGCTCCATGTTATGTGAGATTTTCCCATATTGTAGTCTAGGGTTTATTTCTATTGTAGGCAAGGAGATTAGACCAAGAAGGTGATCTGGGCACAGATACTCCACTTCTAAACAAATCTGGAGAAGAGCAATTGGGTAATCACAACAGGCTGCTGATGGTTCTATTACTGCCATGCTCACTGTGCTCCTTACTGAATGAACATATTTCCTTCTACTCTGCTCACTAACGGCATCATTGTGAAGCTAAAGAGCTCAGAATCTGAGCTAAGTAGCACAGTAATAACAGCCGAAAAGCAAATCGGCTGCAAGAGCAAGCTGTGAAAGAGGAAAGACCAAGGAATTAGAAATGCTGAAGGAAAAAGTCACATGGAATGTAGGTTGAGTAATTCAGTATCCTTTTTCTTTAGTATGTGTATGGGCACATACTAGTATGTGTATGCACGTGGAGGTCAGCAGGAACAACCCTGGCATGTTAGTTCTTGCCTACCTTGTTGGAGATAGGGCCTCTTGTTTTGCTCTACAAATGCTCGAATCTCCTCATTCCTCCTCCCAGGGTTGTAGGGCATTGGGGATATGGGTGCATGCCATAATGGCCAGCTTTACCTGGGTTCTGGGGATCAGAACTCTGGTTGTCTAGCTCCACAGCAAATACTTTTAGCCACTGAGCTGTCTCACCAGCCTTTTTTTTTTTTTTGAGACAGATTCTTGCTATGCATTCCAGATTGGGTTATTTACCAGGTATGGGCAATTTACCAGTGGCTACATCACTGACATGACTCCCCTGCCCAGCAGTCACTAACTGCCTGTAGTTTCTCTGGGAGGAGCAGGGTCTTATGAGCCTCTCCCACATCCATGCTAGACTGTTGATGGGCTCCGTCTTATGCAGGAAACTGCAGTTGCTATGAGTTCATGTAACAGTTGAGTCATGTACAGAAGATAGCATTCTCCAGCATTTTCCTTATCCACCGGCTTTTATATTGCTTTTGCCCTCTCTTCTGCATGTTCCCTGAGACTTGGAAGGAGTGCTATAGATGTCCCATTTAGGAACAAGCACATAATAGTCACTTATTCCCAGCACTTTTGCCAGCTATGGGTAAACTATTCTTTTTTTTTTCTTTTTTTGGTTTTTCAAGGTAGGGTCTCACTCTATCCCAGGCTGACCTGGAATTCACTATGTAGTCTCAGGCTGGCCTCAAACTCACGGCGATCCTCCTACCTCTGCCTCCTGAGTGCTGGGATTAAAGGTGTGTGCCACCACGCCCGGCTATGGGTAAACTATTCTTAAGGAGAAAAACAAAAAGAAGACATAAAATGGGAGAGAGGAGAGAAAAAACTCAAGGAAGAAAAATTTTTCCAGAGTTAGGAAAGACAAAAGGCTTCATTCAGATGAGGATAAATTTATCAAGTCCAAATAGAATGAAAAGTTCTAAACTTAAATCTATTATTTAAATTTTGAGAAGAAAATGATAGGAGGAAATACTAAAGAGGGGGTGTGGAGATGGCTCAGCAGTTAAAGGCACTTGCTTGCAAAGCCTTCCAGGTCAGGATCTCAGCCCCATCACCCATGTGAAGCTGGATACAAAGTGGCACATGTAACTGTGATCCTAATGTGTTTAAAACAATGGGAGACAAAGCCAGGAGAATAAAGCTTATGGGTGTGATGGTTAGGTTTTGTTGTCAACTTGATCTTTTTAATTATCTTGGGTAGGTCTCTCAGGATGTTTATAGGAAGGCAGCCTCTCAGTAGGGGGCAGGATGTAAAGAAGTTCAAAGAAGCTAGAACTAAACATCCTTTCCTGTGTGGGCAGTGCAGGAAGGAAATTCCCGAGACTGAGGAAGCAGTTAAGTCTGGGGAAGGGTTGCATGAGACTGAGGAAGCAGTTAAGTCTGGGGAAGGGTTGCAAGACCCCACCCTAAGGCTATATAAAGGGGAAGAAACTCTCTTCGTCTCCCTGTTTGTTGGCTGTTGGTGCTTGTTTGTGACTTGCACTCGCAACCTGCTCTCCTACCCTTCCTGGACATCAGAACCTGTGGGGAGCTGTTTATTGTGCCTTAAACTATGTCAACATTGTTTTGAAGGTCTCTGTCCTTCCCCCTACTAACCAATGCTAAGTTTGTATTTCTCTGCCAAACTTTCTCTCTCCTGCCTACAGGCTTCCTCCTAGAGATCACATGACCCTTGCTGTGGCCAGGTTACCTAGCAACCTGGTTATGCTAATTCCTAAGTAACTGCCTATGCATCCCCTCCTGCAAGAGCATATTTAAGTACTGTCTGTTCTGTAATAAAATAGGTTTGATCGGAAATATCGTCTTGCCCCATCCTTTGTCTTGCCCCATCCTTTGCGTCTCTTGTTCCTTTTTCATTCTCACCCCCTCTCTTGAGCCTTCGCTGATTGACCCGCAGGCTGGGACAGGAACCCAGTTTCTTCAGCTTCACATCGTGGACTTGAAGAGCAGCCACTCCCAAGGGAGCCATCAGGCCTTCTGGGCTGGATTGGGACTGCTGAGGCCTCCAGCCATGTGGACTGAACAGCTACTGGTTTCTTCACCTGTGGCCCTGTAGACTGCTATTGTTGGACTGTCCTAAGCTACCCCAATAAATTCCCTTTTACTACAATCCATTCTGTCAACTCTGTTTTCTCTAGAGAACCCTGACTAATACAATGGGCCAGCTAGTCTGACAATCCTTTGTAGTCAGCAATTTGCAGTAGCAAGAGACCTTGTCTCAAGGAAGCTGGAGCACAAACACCCCAGAGCTGACCACACACATGCTGTGGTATGTGTACCTCTCCTGTTACACATAAGTGAAAACACTAGATAGTATTTGGATAAGCTGATTATGGTGGTGCAGGTGGAGTGTGAGTTGAAGGCTAACCTGGGCTATAAAGCAAGTTCAAGGCTATCAAGAATACATAGCAAGACTTTATTTAAAAAAAAAAACACCCAAAGACTTAAAGAAAATTAAGACCCAGAAAATCCAGAAAGAAATATATAAGAACTGGTTGTCATGGTGCATGCCTGTAATCCCAGCACTCAGAATGTTTAAGAGTACAGTTGTGAGTTCAAGGCCTGCTTGGGCTATAGAAAATGTAAGGCCAGCCTGAGCTGCAGGACTGTCACAAAGCAAGCAAACCTATCCAACGATTGTAGAACTTTATAAAAGATGTGGCATATTTGTTATTGGAATGCCACCAGAAGCAGAAGACAAAGAAATAGAAATATTTAAAACAACAACCAACAAATTTCTTTAAGTTGATGTCAGATACCTAACCACAGACCCAGGAAGCGTATGGAACACCATGCAGGATAATTGTGGAAACACTACACTGAGACATACTTTTCAAAACTTGAAGGTAAAGAAAAGATTCTGAATAGAGTGAGCAGCGGCAAGCGACCCTGTAAAGCAACAAAGAAAAAAATTATGGCCACACTCTCAGAAACCATGTGTTAAATTTACAAGAATGTGTTTGGGTGTCAAGTTCATAAGGGGTGGAATTTTGATATTTAGTCTTCATTGTCCATTGGCTTCACATCTCTGAGCATGTCTTTAAGGGCATTTGCAGAGAGGTTATACTGAGAAGACACGCTGCATGTGGGCAGCAATATCCCACAGCTGGGGTCTGAGTCAAAAGGAAAATGGGAGAAAGTGATCCAAGCACTAGCTTTCACTGTTCTCTGCTTCCTGACTCTGTGTGGGCAGCTGCCTAATTCTCCTGCCACAGCTAGAGCTGCTTTTGCTGGTACACCTTTCCCCCCATGATGGATTGTACCCTCAAACTGTGAGCCAGAACAAATACTTCTTCAAGATGCTTTTGGTAGGGTTTTGCCACAGCAACAGGAAAAGTAACTAATACACCATGCAAGCAAGAACAGGCTAAAGTATAAATTAAAATTTGAGAGAAGTCCCTACTCACACCAATCTAGAATTCTGTACCTTGCAAAATTATTCTTCAAAAGGAAAGACTCACACCAGCAGATCCATTCTTCCAAACAAAGAAGATATACTGGTTTCCCACATTGTTTTCCAGAAGGTAGAATCTGGGAACTACTTTCTAACTCATTCTGTGAAGCCAATATTACCTTAAAGCCAGAAAAAGACAGTAAAAGTGCACCAATCTCATGAATACCAATGTCAGAAACAACACAGTTTTAACAGATCATACTCAGTGTGTGTGAAAAGGACTTCAACACCATGAATAAGTAGGCTGTATTCCAGTTTGCAGGGCTGGTTCAGCATTTGAAAAACAATTCATGCAATCAACAGGCTGAAAAAGGATACTCAAATGTAGGTGAAAGAGTGGTTGTACAAGAGTACATCTGGGGCAGCAGTGCAGTACTGCTGGGAACAGCCTGCCAGACACCAGATACTGTCCATGACAATGGAGCCCAGAGCCGTCAGCCTGCTTGAGAACTTTGGTGGGATGTGCCTGGTGTTTATGGACTAACCTTGGGACACAGACAAGGTCTGACTGCAGAAGCAACCACCAAGTTTGTTTGGGACAGCCTCTCATGTGCTTTGGGACAATTGTTTATTTTTTATTTTCTGGGAGACTTATTAGAGGGACAACATCATGGGGGTATCCATCACTGGGCTCACCCCTGTGTGAACTGTGTGTTTGATTTGGTTTGGGGAAGAAACCACAACAGAAATCCCCAGAGGATGCACTTGCTATTTGCAGATGATTTTATCTGGGACATTACCTAATGTGTTCACCAGAGGAATCATGGCCTCCTAGAGAATGAATCAAGTGCTTATAGTGCTTGTTTTCTTAGCTTTGAAGTGACTATGAGGTGTCGTAATTGAGTCATCCCCAACTTGTTAGATTGAATGCTGCTTAAGGTTTCTGGGTGCTAGAAACTTGGGAACTCTACTGCTGTTGAAGAGAAACAGTTGGGAGGACTAGGTAGCCCTTGATGGGTGAGGGGAGAGGGATGGTGGGACCCGATCTCTGTGCATGGACACAGTGAAAATGCCCTAATGACATGTATTTGGTATACCTTTTTGAAACTTGGATTCACTCTTGTCAATTTAGGGATCTGAAGAGAATTTGGAGATAAAATAACTAGCTTCTAGACTAGTTACCACTTGTTGCCAGATTGCTACCAACAGGTTGACTTGGCCCTACTTCACCCAAAATGCTCCTTGATAAAGCAGTGATGTTAGCTTCCCCAATGCCCCTCTTCCTCATCCCCAGTCAGCTGGATATCCTCCTCCATGGGCCTTCTGGATCAGTCCTTGGGGCAAGGGACCATGGATAGCCTAGGAGTCATCCCGGTTCTCCTGGCCCTAGTATGTTGTTACTCAGGGACATCATGCTTCTGGATAGTCTCTCCCACCATGGCTCTCACAATCTTTCCACCCCCTCTTCCGCTCAGTTCCCTGAGTCGTGGTGGGTGAGTATTAAGGCTGCTTTAATGTTGAGAACTTAGGGGTCTTTGTGTCGAAAATTGTTGGTTTCTGTCTCAGTGGGTTATTCTGTGTTGATTGAATGGCTGTGGCTGTGGGTCCCTTGTTCATCCCATAATTCTTTGTGGGGTTCCATATGGATCCTCCACAATATGACTGTGGTGGCTCATCTCTTGCCAGGATCTCAGCTATCGGCCTACGGTTGGTATGGTTAGATGGGCCCCAGCTTTCTCACTGCATTCTGAAAAATACAAACACAATCTCCATCGAGAGTGAGATCAGTATAAGTTAACAGATTTATACAATTCTAGATTACCTAGATTCTATTTTTAGTAGCCTCTCCGTCAATCACTCCCGTAGTGCATCTTTTCTTGGGAAGAGCCCAAGAGTCCGGGATCCAGTGCATATCACCCTAAATCCTCAGTTCCAGTTAAGGGCTCCCCCTCACTAAGTGGAATATTTGGCCAAATTTAAAAGCTGTTGATTGTCTCCCCCAGGCCTAGGCTCCTCCATTGCACAAGTGCTCCTTTGTTGGTTCGCTGTTCTCTCCCAGTAGGAGGTGTTGTCAGCCTACTCATGGCTGCAGACTGTGTTTCATGCCAGTGGTCTCTGTTTGCTCCAGCTGTCGTTGACCAGCTTTCCCTGGCAGCTTATGCAGTGCATTCCAGAACTACACTAACTACCATCTGGGGGCTGGATACCATTCCGGACCTCGACGGGTCTCTATGCTGATCCATGGCATTCTGTGGTTTCTTCAGCAACAGGGTTTTGCCTCAGGCCTGGGGAGGGCCCTCAAGAGCTTTGACAGAATTCTGTCTTATTTTTGGAACCTCATGGGTCACTTTGGTCAACAGCTCGGTGAGGGAAGGAACCAGTGACTGGGACCAGGGGTTGTCAGACTGATCAATTATTCACAAGCTTACTCTCTCCCCTACTACTCATGGCCCTCTTACCATTAGACGCCCACTACTTGCTCAATATATTACGGTATGCTCGTGAGGATTTTATGATTTTGAACCCAATTTGGTTTAGCCTCATGCTTAAGCCATTCCCCTCCCCCATCCCTTACCCCTCATTCATGACCTCTCCTTTCTACTAGTCTTCGTAGAGGTTACGGTTAGCCTGGTTAAGGACCGCATATGAGGGAGAATATGGGGTGTTTGGCTCTCTGTTCTTTTGAGAGGTCACTTAGTAGGATCTGCTCCAAGTCAGACCATTTTCCCCTAAATTTCGATATGTCATTTTTCCTTTCAGCTGAATAGAATTCCATGGTGTAAATATACCAGAGTTTTGTTATCCATTCCTCCATGGAGGGGCATTTTGGTTGATTCCAATTCTTTCCTATTATGAATTGAGCTGCTATAAACATAGTTGCACAAATGTCTCTCTCTTGAGAAGTGACATCTTTCGGGTAGATGCCTAGTAGAGGGATAGCTGAGTCCATTGGTAGCTCTATGTCCATTCTGCTGATGAGTCTCCACAGTGTTTTCCAAAGAGATTGAACAAGTTTGCAATCTCACCAGCAGTGAATGAGGGTTCCTTTTTCCCTGCATCCTTGTCAGCAATTATTGTTTTTTTTTTTTGTTTTTTTTTTAGGATTGCCATTCTGACTGGGGTAAGGTGGAATCTCATTGTGGTTTTTATTTGCATTTCCCTAATGCTTAAGGATGCTGAGCACTTTCTCAGGTGAGTAAAGGCCATATGGATTTCTTCCTCTGTGAATTCTCTGTTGAGATTGGTGCCCCATTTTGTGAGGGGGCAGTTTGAGTTTTTGTTATTAATTTTTTTGAGTTCTCTGTAGGTTCTGGAAATTAGGCCTCTCTCTGAGTTGTAGCTGGCAAAAATCATTTCCCAGTTGAAGTGGGTCTATTGGCTCTGAGTACAGTGTTTTAAATTCTCATTTCTTTTTTTTTTTTTTTTTTTTGGTTTTTTGAGGTAGGGTCTCGATCTAGCCCAGGCCGATCTCATTTCTTTTTAAATAAAGTTTTTCACTATACTTTATCACCTGGTGACTATAGTTTTAATTCTTAATTTTATAGGCAAGGATCTGGGTACTCCTTAAGTTCTGAGGTGCATTGGAATTAGCTGGTAATGCCAACCTCCTGGGAACCCCAGCTACCCCATTACAATATCGTGGACTCTGGTGGTGGTGAAAGCACAGACAGGCCAATCAATGGATCACAATGAATAAACTCAGAAAGCTCAATAGGACAATTGACAAAGGACGAGAGGCAATATGATGAGCAAAGATAGTCTTTTCATCAAGGGGTCCTAGGACAGATGAATAGTTAAAACCAAACAAAAAGAAAAACCCAGAAACAAGCAAAAACCTCCCAAACCTGAAAGCATACCTTTATCCTTCTGTTAAACCCAAAGTATTGAGAGTGAGGGATCTCTGAAATCAGCAGGCTTATGGAGTCTTTACAGAAGCTAGTGAGGAAAAACATCTGAGACAATTTTTCACAAACTGCCAGCAGCAAGACTCAGTAGTAGTGGGGGAAAATGTCAGCTGGACCTAGAGCTAAGTGTATTCATATAAACCATGGAAAAGGCAGTCTATAAGGAATTTTTGCTTCTAGATTGGCCAGTGTTAATAATCTGGAAAATTTGTTGCCTATTCTTTTTTCTTCTCCTCCTTTGTGGTACTGAAGAGTGAACCCAGGGCCTCCTGCACACACTCATGCAAGTACTCTACTACTGATCGACACTCCCACCCTAGGAATGTTTTAAGTAGGGTCTGGTGGTCCTGGTGGTTGGCAGTGATAAGATTTAAGTCAGAGCTTTAATATAAACAATCTTTTGGTTGGTTTTGTCAGCTCTCAACTGATTATCTTCCCTTATTTCTTTCTTGCTCCATCCTTTGGTCCTTGTAATTAATTTGAGGATATCACAGAATTTTTCTTTACCACCTCCCATATCTAAATGTAAAACACTAAACTATGAAGTTCTTTGAAGATAACTGTGGTGTGGTTGTTTTAATGTGTCAACTTGGCTGGGTAAAAGAAGCTCAGATATTTGGTTATTTCTGGGTGTCTGTGGGGATATTTCTAGGAAAGACTAGCATTTGAATTGGTGGGCCAAGTGAAACAGATGGCCCTCATGTGGGTGGACACTGTCCAATATGGGTAGACATCATCCAATCTGTTCAGGGCCTGAATAGAACAAAAAGGTAGAGGAAGGTTGAATTCATTCTGCCTGACTGCTGGAACATCGATCTTCCCCTATCCTTAGCATTCCATATTTTCAGGACTTTAGACTCAGACTAGAGACTTTTTACTCTTGTTTTCAGGCCTTTGAATAGCACAATTGCCTTACTTGGGACTCTAGTTTGCAGGTGGCAGATTATAGGATTGCTCAGCCTCCATGAAACACTATAACAAATCTCTTTATATGTATAACACATATACACACACCCCCGAGTCAATGGGGGAACATACATTCAAACTACTACACACAGACACCTGATTTTTAAAGAAATCCTAAAGATCCTAGTAGGCACATGTCTTAGACAGCATCAGTTGCTGGGATGAACTTCCAAGCAGACATGGTTTATAGGAGGAAGAAAGGAGTTACTTGAAGCTTACAGATCCAAGCAGAGAGAAAAATCAGCAGCAGCACCCCCAAAAGCCAGCACGATCTGATTGCTCTCTGCACACCTTTAGCTAGAATTCCAGATCCACTCCCAGTAACACCTTAGGGATGGACTCTAGGATCTGCCCACAGTGACATCTCCTCCAGCCAGGATTCTAGAGACAATCTTTGTTTTTTTTT
>PVHP010036084.1:0-18017 GCA_004024765.1 Zapus hudsonius | reverse complement strand
CCTGGGAACCTCGGCAGAGGCCGGTTCAGACAGGTACCTGCCAGGAGGGCACAGGTGGTCTCAGCGAGTACCAGGGATCATGCGCCACAGCCAGGTGGGAAGACACTGGACTCTATAGTTGGGGGTGCTGGGGCTGTTTTTACTGCAGCATACCAATTGGGGACAGGGGCCTATGAGGTGGCTCTAAGACTAAACAGTCACACACAGAAGGATCCAGATGGGTAAACAGAACACCCTAACAGGAAAGACCTCAGTTTAAGATCAAACCTGATGATCATTCCACTTGAAGTAAAGTGGGCTGAATGGCACTCCCCAGGGTGCCTGAGTCCCACTCCCCTACCTGGACATGGGCAGAAACCAATGAAAAAAAAAACACAGAAATTAAAGAAGGATCTCCCCAACTCAGGGCCTCTAGTCCCATTATGGAACAACAAAAATACAATCCCAATGAGAATAATATGACTCCTGACCACAACTGCAATGCAAACATGAAGCAGTTAATGGCTGATACGGAAACAATGAAAAAAGACACGAATGAAATGAAGCTCACCAACTCATGCATAGACTCCAGACTGAATTTAATGGAGAGAAATATTAATGAATTCAGAAACACATTAAGTGAATTGAAGGTCAACCAGCTACGGGAGGAGCTAGACAATGAATTGATTAAATTTGATGGGGACTTAAGAAAACTTAAAAATGATTTTCAGGAATCCCTAGCAAAAACAAAAAAAGACTGGAAATTGGATCTCACCAAAGAATTGGAGTCTATTAACAAAAGTATAGCAGAAACCAAAAATGAAATGGAGTTGTTAAAAACCTCCCTAGAATTAATCAGTCCTAGAGTCGACAATCTGGAGGACAGACTCTCAGACGCTGAGGACAAGACAGAAGGAATTAATAAGGATGTCATAGGATTCAACAAATTCAAGAAATCAAGTGAGCATAATTTGAGGGATCTATGGGATACCATAAAGAGTTCCAATATTAGAATCATGGGGATCCCAGAGGGAGAAGAAGCCCAGGCTAAGGGCATAGGAAACATTTTCAACAGAATTATTCAAGAAAACTTCCCCTATCTAACAAGAGAAAGCCCACTCAACTTTCAAGGGGCCCAGAGGACTCCAAACAGACAGGACATGAAGAGGAATTCTCCAAGACACATTTTAATTAAGATGCCTAACATAGAAAGCAAAGAGAAAATACTCAAAGCTGCTAGAGAAAAGCAAACCATAACTTATAAAGGAAAATCCATCAGACTTACCTCAGACTTCTGATTAGAAACCATGAAAGCCAGACGGGCTGGGAATAATGCTTTTCAGGGCCTAAAGAAGTATGGCTTTCAACCTAGACTACTGTACCCAGCAAAGCTATCCTTCATAATAGATGGAGAATTGAAAGTGTTCCATGAAGTAAACCAGCACTACAACTATTTGAAAACAAAGCCAAAATTTCAGAAGATCCTACAAGAGATATCCCACACAGAAGAAACAAGAAATCTACCTCAGAAGAGTACCAGAGATCAGGCATGACAATCACAATCAGCGTGCTAATAACGGCAGCACAAACAACAACCCCCATTGTCATGGTTTGATCCAGGTGTCCCCCACAAATAAATGAATGTGTTCTGATAGATCGATCCTCAGCTGATGGCAATTCGGGAATTAGAACCTCACTAGAGCTGTGTTGTTGGGGCGGCCTTATGGGGGTTATAAGCCAGCTCCCCCCTTGCCAGTATTTGGCATAACTTCCTGCCGCTGTTTGCAGTGCTGTGGCAGAGGTGATGTCCACCCTCTGGTCATGCTATCGTTTTCCCTAACCAGGATGGAGTCTCCCCTTGAGTCTGTAAGCCAAATAAACCCATTCCTCCACAAGCCACTTTTGTTTGGGTTCTTTCTGCGCAGCAACTAGAAAGCTGACTGCAACACCCATTAACCCTTCATCATGGCAGGGCTTAAAGCAAACCTCACATTATATCACTGAATTTAAATGGACTTAACTCCCCTATAAAAAGAGACAGACTTACAGGGTGGATCAGAAAAATGGACCCTTCCATCTGCTGCCTTTAGGAAACGCACTCTACTTCTAAAGACAGCAATCTTCTTAGAGTAAAAGGATGGAAAACAGTTTATCAGGCGTGTGGAAGTAAAAAGCAGGCAGGTGTGGCTACATTAATCTCTGACAAAATAGACTTTACACCAAAATCAATTAAAAAGGATAATGATGGTCACTTCTTATTCATCAAAGGAATGATCCAACAGGAAGATCGTGGAGGATCCATATGGAACCCTGCAGAGAATGACGAGATGAACGAGGGACCCACAGCCACAGCCATTCAATCAACACAGGATAAGCCAGTGAGACAGAAACCAAGGATTCCGACACAAAAACCCCTAAGCTCACAACATTAAAGCAGCCTTAATACTCACCCACCACAACTCAGGGAACTGAGCGGAAGAGGGGGTGGAAAGATTGTGAGAGCCGTGGTGGGGGAGATTATCAGAGGCATGGCACCCCTCAGTAACAACACACTTGGGTCAGGAGAACCTGGCTGAAAACTAGGCTATCCATGGTCCCCTACCACAAAGACTGATTCAGAGGGCCCATATCCAGCTGATTGGGGATGGGGAAGGGGGCAATGAGGAATTGGGGATAATAACTCAATGTTGGCCCACTAAACAATGTAACTCATTATGGACAATAAAAAAATGGAAAAAAAAAAGAAAACAAAAACACAACAGGATAATGCTAAGTGAGCTTGCTCACCAGTATGGGTTACTGTCCAAATGGATGGTTTCTAAAATTAGTCAATGCTCCACTGATAGGGAACACTGCAGTTCTAATTAAATAACATGGGATACGCGGAGTTGTGATGTCTTTTAAGGTGGGAATGTACAGATACGATTGCTGTCATTTCCCTCTAGAGACAGTATGAACAGAAGACTTGAAAACATCCTTGCTCTTACCTGTCTCATTGTTCATAACGCCGAGGTTCGCCAGCCCCTTTTTAAAGTCTCTTCCAGGAGTTCTCGTGAAGAAATCCGAGGCAGATTCTGTGAAAGTAAACACATTTTCAAACAATTTAGAAGGTGAGCTGCAACACAGGGCTGTCTCTCTATATGTATTGGTGTGTATGGATATGAAACTCTTAATTTAAAAGAATTATATTAGCCAGGCAAGGATGGTGCATTCCTTTAATCTCAGCACTGGGGAGGCTGAAGCCTGAGGATCATTGGGAGTTCCAGGCCAGCCTGGCTGTGTTTCAGGTCAGCTTGGGCTAGAATGAGACCCTGCCTCAAAAAAAATGGAAGCAGTTAAGCCTCATTTTGTTGTTGTTTTAAGAAGCTCACCATTTGAACGAAGCCACATGTCTAAGTAATGACAAGACTGAAGCAGAAATGGACACTTAATTAATCAGTGCTTCTCCACGCAGTGCGAATGCAAATCAAGTTTACATTAAAAGCACATTCAGAGGCATTGCACCCATCAGTAACAACACACTTGGGCCAGGAAGACCAGGCTGAGTACTAGGATATCCAGGATCCCTTGCCACAAGGACTAATACAGACAGCCCACGGAGGAGGATATCCAACTGATCAGGGATGGGGAGGGGGGGAATTGGTAAATTTCGGGATAACAACGCATGGTTTGCCCACTAAATAATGTAACTCATTATGGACAATAAATTTCTATTTAAATTTTAAAAAAAGCACATTCATGCTGTAGGGTATACTTGGTAGGTAAGTGGATATAATTCTACTTACAAGTCAACTTGTAAAACATGGTTGTCTATTTTATCAATGTCAAATTCATGGTACTTACAATAAATGTTAACAGATTTGTAGCACCTATTAATTTTTCAAGACAATGGTCTTCGTTATGAAATTGTCATACATATGTACATTGTGATCATATTCTTTCATTGCCTTCCCCATCCATTTCCCCATCTGCCTGGTCCTGTTCTTTTCTGAATAGTTCCCCACTTTATGTTAGGACTCTTCCCCTGGATTCCACATTCGAGAGAAAGCACGTGATTCATGGTTTTTGTAGACATGGAAAGATACTCAGTGGGAGAATATGCTAGTCCCTTTTAGATTATAGAACTATAAATTAAATAATCAAAATGTGGACCAAGAGGAAGTACTCTCCCAGATCCATTTGTATTATAAAGTTGTCTGATAGTGAAACTATGCAGTGGATATGGGTAGCCAATGGAATAATTATCAATTAAATTCACAAATGAGCATTTTTGCTTTCACAAATGTAAGGTAACTTTCCTAACTAGCCACAAATATGAAGTGGTTGTGTTTTGGTTTTTGAGACAGAACCTAAAATCCAAGGCTGACTTTGAACTCATGATCCTTCTGCCTTAGCCAACCTCCCTTTCCAAATGCTGGGCCTATAGGCTTGTGTCACCAAGCTTAGAATGTAACTGATTGGGGACAGGGAAGAGGGAAACCAGGGAACTGGGGACACCAACACATTATTTGCTCATTCAGTGTTTATAAATATGGATAACAAAGATACATTTTATTAAAAAAAAGAACATAATTAGAATAGCTTTGGGAATACTTCCACGAGCTTTATGAACTTATTGTTAGCATTGGAACTTTATGAATCACTTCTAAAATAGCAGAGCCCTAAATATACAATTATAGAGCTTATCTCCATGGTGAATAAATACATATAGGAGGACATGTGTCAAGATTTTTTTCTTATGGAATGATATCTACTTCTGTCATTAATTACCCATACTTAATTTAACTCCACAGGATATAAGTAATCCCAAAGTAATTATTAAAAATTGTCTTGCCATATAAACTTGGTTGTTCAAGCTTTGTTCTGCTTCTTCCCGCTTCATCAACCAACAGTCTTGAGTCCTTTGCTAGAAACATGAACAGAGTGAAAACAATCAGCCAGTACTGATGGATGCATATGTGTTGTTTAGTAAGGTGCTCGTTAGCATTTCTCATCAGAAGAATTGAAAGAATTGAAGAATTATAACAATAAGCTGGAAGGACTCTTCCAAATCCCATAAACCCCAGGAAAGTGGGGCTTTGATTGGTTCAGTGATTTGACCAGCACTGTATACCCGATGTTGACAGTTCATGGCACAATTCACGAAGCATGCTTTATCTACACAACACAAGCTTCCTGTAACTTTATATCACTCCACATAACCTATGGCAATAATTTGACTTTCCAGCATACATTAGAGTATGTTAACACTGTAGGGAAAGATTCTGTTAGACAGAAACATTTTTTCAAGTTGGAAACTATGGTCATCATTAACTTTCAGGATATTACCATAAGGCAGATATTCCTTGATTCATCCAGAAAAATTACAGTGGTCTTTTCAGTTTACAGAACTCTAAATCAAATAGGCATTAGTGGAGAAAAATAGTTATTCTAATGAAAAAAGACCCCTTCCAGGTTACATTGGTAGGCAGTTTTTGCAACCCAGGAAGAGAAAGATGAAATATTTGAAGTAGTACCAGAATTAAGATTGTGTTATTTTCATTGGATTTGTACTTTTTCTTGCATTTTGAAATGAATACTTAGGTGCGGTGGAAGAAAAACTAAAATAAATTTCTATTTATTTATTTTTGTTTGTTTCTTTGAGGTAGGGTCTTATTCTAGCCCAGGCTGGCCCTAAACTCACGGCAATCCTCCAACCTATGGCTCCCTAGTGCTGGGATTCAAAGCATATTCCACCTTGCTCAGCTATGACTATTTCATCCCAACTAAAATAGATGGGATTATTAGAATAAGGATAATCAGAACAGGCAACTCAGGGTGGCCAATCACATCTAAAGCAAACTATGATTCAAAGTATGAGGAGTGTGCTTATAGGTTGTCGGTAAATATATACTATTTATATAAATGAGTTGCACATTTGCGGGTTTTGATACCAGTAAGTTTCTTGGAATCAATCTCCAAAGAATACCAAGAGACTTTTGGAAATTGACCTGACTATGTGGCCACCATCACTGTTAATTTTAGGACTGAATTCACATTTATACTAAATAAATTTCTGTGAGATATAGAAAATTACCCCTATACAGAGAGAACAAGCCCTTTTCTCAATTTTTGTGCCATTGTAATAACTTTATTTTGACCACATTTGTGGTCTCTGTACATGCTTGTATATGCTTCTTTGGTGTGCACCACATGTGTGTGTGTGTGTGTGAATATATGATGTGAGCATGTGACACGGAAGCCAGAGAAGGAGGTCAGGTACTTTCCTCAATTGCTCTTTACCTTATTTTTTGAGACAGGGTCTCTTTAGAGCTCAGTGGTTTGGCCAGATAAACTAGCCAGTGGGTCCCAGGGATCATCTTACTCTACCTCTCCAGATCTAGGATTTCAGATGCACGCCACCATGCCCTTACAGGTATATGCACCTTTTACATGGCTGCTGGGATTTCTAAATCAGGCACTCATGCTTGTGGAGTGAGTACTTTCCTGATTAAACCATTATCCCAGCTACTATAATTATTAACTTATGTAACTTAGTCTCTTTCATTTTTGGTATTTTCAAGGTAGGGTCTCACTCTAGACCAGGCTGACCTGGAACTCAGTCTGTAGTCCCAGGATGGCCTCAAACTAGCAGCAATCCTCCTTCCTCTTCCTTCTGAGTGGTGGATTAAAGGTGTGTGCCACCATGCCCAGCTACTTTATATCTTTTTTAATAAGTCATAAAATAAGACCAACTGTGCATCTATAGTTTTTGTTATATTATCCTTCTTATTTATAATTTTTGGCCCACTTTATTTATGCCTGCGTGTTTTGTACCACTCAGAGTCATTGTTGACTGCAAACACTGCTTTTCCACACATCTCCTTTGTGCTACAATTGAGTAACAGATTATGTCATGTTATATGGTAAAATGATTGCTGTTGTCCACTGTGTTATCGCAGCTGTCATGCAGCTTTCCACTTTTGCAAACTTGCAGCAATGAATGAGAGTAATGAAAAGCACTAGAGATGTAGGCCATTAAGATGTGACTCCAATAATATTCTATGCTTGCTAACATGTCTGCTGGGTTTTGATGGACCACTTGCTAAATGGATGAGTTCTAAAAGAATGATACCTAGTTGATGTTCTGTTTTTAGAGAATATCAGATGTACATGACAGTAGGAGGAGGGTGCTCATGAGGACTTCTGTCTACGGGACAATAGTATGGTTAGTGTTACTATTTTTATATTTTATTTGTTTTCAAGGAGAGAGAGAGAGAGAGAGAGAGAGAGAGAGAGAGAGAATGGGTGCACCAGGGCCCCTAGCCACTGCAAGCGAACCCCAGATGCATGTGCCACTTTGTGCATCTGGCTTTACATGAGTGTTGGGGAATAGAACCTGGCTCACTAGTCTCTGCAGGGAATCGCCTTAACCACGGAGCCATCCCTCCAGTCCCATGAGTGTTATTACTAAAGTCACATACTTAATTAAACCCAAAAGAAGAGGAATAAATGAGAAATACTGAGTTTGAAAAACTTTCTTACCACTGGCAATCTTTGAAAGTGATTTCATTTCACTTCTTAATAAATGTTTTCCAAAAGTATTTTTCAAGTCTTCTAGATCAGTCTCTGTACAAAGAGATTTCAAAACATATGATAAGTTATTTCTTTGCAGAAATGTGTGTGTGTGTGTGTGTGTGTGTGTGTGTGTGTGTGTGTGTAACGACAACTGAATCAGACTTGGTTATTACTGAGTGTCAGACCTGCCACATCACTGACTCTTAGAACTGGAAGGTCTGGGATTAAGCAATCAAGCATATCTAGTTTCTTGGCATATAACACCACACTCATCCCCCATTACTTACTTACATAAAAACATTACATGTTAGGATCCACAAATGAGGGAGAGCCTAGGATCTTTGTTTTTCTGAGTCTGGGTCGCCTCACACACATACACGCAGACACACACATTCTAGATCCCCCGAATGAGGGAAACCATGCTAAATATCTTTCTGAATTTGCATTATTTTGCTTGACAGGATAATCTCCAGTTTGATCCATTTTCCCTGAAAATTATAGAATTTACATTTTCTTTACGATGGAATAAAAAACTCCATTGGGCACAGTATACCATGCGTTTCTCTACCCCTTCATCTTGTAAATGGGCACCTAGGCTGATCCAACGCCTTGGCTATTGCCAATAATGCTGCCTTAGCTGGAATGTGCACTCTGACTTTGATTCTTGTGGGTGGTGGTGATGGGGGGAGAGTCAACAATGGTCTTACCAGTGGAGGACCCTGCATACTACAATACTGATATCTAGAAAAGATATGCCTACTGATGCAATAGTGGAATGACTGTTATGGGGGTGAACAACCATTCACTGATTGGATTGGAGGCCTGCTACACAAGAGGAATGCATACCTGGTACTGTAAACCATGGCCGGGGAGGCCATGGGCCCTAGGGAGAAACCCATTATTACTGTTTTACTAAACAGATGTGTTGTCAAACGGCCTTCTCATATTATGTCTATAGCTACAGAATAGTGCTGTTCCTGACTGGTTCAGATATGCTAGTTTGTTTATTTATTTATTTATTTATTTTTGTAGTGTGCAGCAGTTAATGCAGACTCATAACTAGGCAAAGCACTGAAAATAAGTGGCTGCTGAGTGCTCAGCCCTATTATCCTCTCTGTGGTAGTTTGAATATTAAATGATCCACTTGCATAGGCTTATGTGTTTAGATACTTCATCCCCAGTTGGAAATGCCATACTGGAAGGTTGGTGAAATTTTACAAGGTGTAACCTTGCTGGAGGAAATGTGTCACTGGAAGGCAGACTTTAAGGTTATAGCCCAGCCCAGCCTGCTCTTCTCTCTCTCTCTCTCTCTCTCTCTCTCTCTCTCTCTCTCTGTCTCTCTGTCTCTCTCTCTCCTCATTGATGTGACAGTGTGATGCAGGCTTTCTGCTCCTGCCATGCTTTCCCCCACCAAGTTGAACTCTACCCTCTGGAACTGTAAGTCAAATGAAACTTCTCTTCTTTAAGTGCTGTTTCTGGTAAAGTATTTTGTCTCCGTAATGAGAACCTTCCTAGGCTCATAGAATGCCACGGAAGAGGAGATGAAAAGAAGGTATGAGGCAGAGGATAGGGAGAAGTGTGGTGGAACGTTGTCTTCTGGATCTCACATGGCCTTTGCACTCGATCTCTCAGCAGCTGGGTTATTAGCCCAGAACCTGCACATGACAGGGCCAGTCAACATTCCATCACGGATAGAGGAGGGCTCATGAGGTCCCACCTCTCCCTGAGGACCACATGGTATTTAATGGCTTCTGGAGAAGGGGAGTCATTATTTTCCATTGTAAGTGCTGGAATTAAAAAGAAGTTTAGTGGGGGGGGGGATAAAAGGGTAACGGGGGGTTTATATGATCAAAATGCAACATGTCCACATGAAAATGTCAATGAACAAATCAAATATGAAAAAAACCTATATGTATATATGTGTGTTCATGGATGTGGGTGTACTTGTGTGTCAGGACAAAAGGACAATCTAAGGTCTGTTTCTCAGAAACACTGTCCACCTTGGTTGAGACAGATCTCTTTTGGGTTTGAGCTTACTAGTAGGCTAGACTGACTGGCTGATGAACCCCAGGATCTGCCTGTTTCCACCTCCCCAGTACTGAAATTACAAGAGTGTACCACCATGCCTGGCATTTTACCTGGGTGCTGGGGAATGAACTCAGGTTCTCATGCTTGTAAGAAAACCATTTTCCTGACTGAGCTGTCTATCTCCTCAGGACTGTTTAATTCTATTTTATGATTATCTGTGTCTGCTCAATTTCTCATCTAGAATATAATCTGTTTTCCTGACTTCATCAAATTATCTATCTGTATTCTCTTATATGTACTCAATTTCCTTTGGTATTATTTGGGATTTTGTTGCTTTGAGGGGATGTTTTTGTTTTTAATATAAGTATAACATCGGAGTTAAAAAACCCAAAATTATAACGCTGAAGATCTTCATTTCTTCATAGATTCAAGTTACATTCTGGCATTCTCTCATTTTATTTATTCATTTTCAAGCAGAGATACAGAGAGAGAGAGAGAGAGTGAGAGACAGAGAGAGAACACCAGGGCCATCACCTTGTGGGTCTGGCTTATGTGGGTTCTGGGGAATTGAACCCAGGGCCTTAGGCACTGGAGGCAAGTGCCTTATCCGCTGAGCCATCTCTCCAGCCCTCTCATTTTAATCTGAAGGACTTCCTTTATCATTATTAAAGGTCAGGTCTTCTGATACATATCATGATGCCAGAAATTCTTCCATTTCTCCCAGACTGGCTTTTCCCTGGCCCAATGTAAACTTCTACAACACTTTCTCACTATTTGGGGAAAGAGTTTGGAAATTCCTTGCCTTTGTTTTACTGAATGCTGGTTGCTATCAAGGTAATGGTTTGACAACCACCCAAACCCCCCGAGTTATCTTATTGGAAACTGGTCACTTTACCACAGCAGCTCTAGCTCTGCATATATTCTAAATTCTTAAATATTTTGGCAATCTTTCTCACCATTAGAAGTTTTCCATTTTAAGGGCAAGCTGACTGTAAGGTCCTCATATTGCCTACATTTGTTATTTTATCTTGTTATACAGATTACGGCTTACGTAGTGATAATTATTCTCTCACAGAACTAATCATAGCACATCTAGTCTATGTCATAAAGACATGCTGTGTGCAGAAAAACCTATATTGTTTCATGAGCAAGTAAAAATAAACTCACCAAGTATTACATAATGTTTGATGGCATAGAGAAAACACAATTTAAAAATATATGGGGCTGGAGAGATGACTCAGTGGTTAAAGGTGCTTACTTACAAAGTCTGACAACTCAGGTTCAATTCCCCAGTACCCACACAAAATGGCACATGCATCTGGGGCCTCTCTGAAGTGGCACGAGGCCCTGGTGTGTCCATACACTCTCTCTCCCTCCTCCTCTCTCAAATGAATAAATAAATAAATATTTAAAACATATGTTAACATGTAAATTCATTGGGACATATTTATATTGAGAAGGGATATCATTTGCTAGAATTTCATACTTTGCTTTTATTTTATAAAACAGATGAGAATGAAACAACTGAAACACTTTACCTTCTGGGCCGTGTTCTGTGAACAGTCACAAATCTGTACTCACCAACCACTCTGTCCAAGTCCAAGTGAAAAATTATGTCACTAATTGATGGATTCAGTGGCACGAGATCTTCTGAAATATCCAGAACCTCTGTGACTACTGCAGGTTCACCTGTAGTTATAACAGATTTTCAGATCACTTTATTTAAAACCTATACTTTGATTTAAAATTATACTTTATAAGAAGAATTACAGGTATTATAATCATTTAATCTCATTTGCTTTGCAATTAAACATACTATTCAACTGAATGCCAATGTCAATTTTTAGAGCTTACAAAAGAGCTACTACATAAAATACAGTTATTGCACGGACCCTTTTCAGATATTATCTCATTTACTCCTCACAAGCATGGAAAGGGGCATTTTTAAGAGATGAGTGAAGTAGAGCCTAAGGAGATTATGCCTGCTGTCAATGTCCCGTAGTTATTAAATACAGAAACTTGGGATGGATTGGTTACTTTACATTTGAGAATCGATTCTCTGGGCCATATCTCAAATGTGCGCTGGACTAAGCATGCAGTGGTGTGATGTTAAGAACCTAGGAGAAGTGGGGAGTGGTTTTACTATATAGATGAAGCTGTTACTCTCACTGAATGTCACAAATGCAGGAATGGGGGTTCTAAGGTCTTTTACATTTTCAAGATAAATTAGAAATCTAGATGTTGACTTTTTTAAACATTTGCAAGCAATTTTAAGGTTCAAAAAAAGTTAGAAAAAAAATCAATAGTCAGAATTTATCTTTGGTAAATGACTACTTCTGCTTTATGGGTAGGTGTTAGAGCCAAGCACTGGTCCATTCCTTTGGGAAGCATCACATTTATCAATCAATGTGTCTTTCTATTATCCAGAATCAGAGAAGAGCAATCATGGAGAGTCCTGTCCAGATGTCTGTCCCTCAACACATCACTGTGGGGTCTAACCCTAGGCTTCTCTAGACAGCTTTATATGGATTTCAAACGTGTTCTTCCTGTACCTCAATGTCACATGTATCCAAGTCACAGTCACACAGAGAGCTGGAAAGTCCATTTCCTAATTTAATTATACTTGTGTATGAGTGTGCGTATTCGTGTGTGGGTGCATGCATGGGTGTGAGTATGCATATATGTATGAGTGCACATATATGTGTGTGCACATATGTGGAGGCCAGAGAACAATCTCAGGGGTATCCCCAGGCACACCATCCACCTCTTTATGGGTCAGGGTCTTTCATTGGTCTGGAGGTCACTGACTAGGCTACACTACTTCACCAGTGAGTTCCAGGATTTGCCTGTGTCCACCTCCCCAGTGAGGGGGATTACATGTGTGTCTACCATAACTGGGGTTTTTGTGGGTCCTGAGTTTTGAACTCATGTCCTCATGTTTGCAAGGCAAGCATTTTATTGACGAAGTCATCACTTCAACTCCATTACACATTTTAAATCATTACATATCTTCTGACTATTATATTAAAATGCATTTATCAATATGCCACATACGTTTGAATCTTTGAGGCTCGCTCTCTCCACCTGTTTGAATTTCATCCTTAGGAATGTATTTTTGATCTTCAAGAGTAAAAGTTCCATCAACATTTGATCAATCCAAAGTGAAAAAAATAATAAGTTAAAAACTGAAACATTATTATGACTTATTTACTGGACTAATTGTAAGATGACTATAATGTCTGTAACTTACAAAAATGCTTATACATCATCAGAGAAGATGAGAAAAGATATTTTAATAAATGCCAGCAGTTAAATGACAGGTCCTACATCATTCTTGTTAACACTTACTAAAGCAGGCTTTTAATAATAGCAGAATGTGGTGGTTTCAATTAGGTGTCCCCCATAAAGTCATGTGTTCTTAATCTCTGATCCCCAGCTGATTGGCAAATTGGGAGGTTCAGCCTTGCTAGAGGAGGTGTGTTGCTGGGGGCCGACCTTGACATTTATTAACCAGAGCTTGCCAGCATTAATTGGCTCACTCTCCTGCTGCTCTTTCAGCCTGCTGTGGCAGAGGTGATGTCCAGCCTCTGTTTGTGCCATGCCTTTCCCTCTGTCATCATGGAGCTTCCCTTTGAGATGCTAAGCCAAAATAAACTTTCCTCCCATCAGCTCATGTCCTCACGCTTACAAGGCAAGCATTTTATTGATTGAGTCGTCTCCTCAACCCACAAACATGTTTTTAAATAATTAAATATTTTGTGACTTATTTAAAAATGGATTCATTAATATGCCACATACATCTGAATACTTGAGACAGGCCTGTTCCACTCCTTTGGATTTTATTCTCATCTACTGATTTTAGTTCTTCAAGAGTGAGAGTTCCATCCACATTGTGATCTATTCAAAATGAAAAAAATAATAAATTAAGTGCAGAACACTATTGAGACTTATCTATTATGGTCTAGTCATAAGAAGACTATGATATCTGAAAGTTAGAAAAATGTTAATACATCATTGTCAGGGGAGATGAGAAAAATTATTTTAAAAATGCCAGCAGTTAATTTGACAGGTTCTACATTATTCTGTTAAAACTCTAAATAATTAGAATTAAAAGTTTGCTGTTAGGCAATCATTCCCTGAAGACAGAATTCATGATGCATATGACTAAAATGTCATCTATATGAAAATGCCAAAAAACAAAGGAAAATAAGAAACAAAAGATATATATATATGTATATATACATATGTATATATGTATGTATGTATACATATGTATATATACATATATACATATGTATATATATACATATATATATATATGGGAAAGAGATAAAATTCATTTTTATCTTAATCCAATAGCTAACTTTGTGATTTCTAGTGAAGTATTAAATAGCCACTCTTGTCCAAATTATCAACAAAACTAGAAGTGAAGTCATTTCCATTTTCTTACAATTGCCTACTTCTCATAGAGTTCGTACAATGAAGAGGAAACATGTTGAAGTAGAAAGACGATGGTTATTTTATTACTACTTGCTCACTCAGAGAAGAAGCCCAGTCTAGGCAGGATAAAAGTACTCAGTGGCAAGGGTAAATACTAGGCCCCTCCACCCAGCAGAACTCCCGATGCTGAGAACCACAGAGGGAAAAGCACGATTATCCAGGAAACCAGACAGAAGGCTGTGTCTGGCATGGGGCAATCCCTCCAGAGTGGGACTTGGAAACTCCTCGAGGGCTGATTCTTGTGCAGGAGTGTGCCAGAAGGGAAGACATTCTGGTTTAACTTGCCCTGAAGTATAGAGTGACTAGTGGCCTTCTTACCACCTGCAAAAGGTTACTCAGATGGGGGTGGAGAAACCACATTCATACTGACAAGGAAGAAATATTAGCTGATGACATTTTTTTTTTTTTTTCGAGGTAGGGTCTCACTCTAGCCCAGGCTGACCTGGAATTCACTATGTAGTCTCAGGGAGGCCTTGAACTCACGGTGATCCTCCTACCTCTGCCTCCCAAGTGCTGGGATTAAAGGCGTGCGCCACCATGCCAGGCTGATATTCTTATTTTTTAAAAAATCTTTACTCTTAATTGTTTTGTTTTGGCTTTTATCTTGCATTCACAGGTTTTGGTGACCATTTCCTTTCCTGCACCGTCTATTGTGTTTCATAGATCCACCTCTTCCATTTTCCTGTCACTTCTGCTTCACTGCTCGCCCCCTTTCGCCATTCCCTCCTCTTTCTACTCTTGAATTGTTAGTAATCGTAGCTATAAAAATCTTTAAACTACATTTATCCCAACAGTCCGATAACTACTGTTTCCTAACCTTGTTCCTTAGGGTGTATTTAAAGTACGCACATGCTCTTTACTGCATTGTACTACTAGGTTTATTGACATCAAGTTCAAGATCTGCCTGGACTATAGTGTCAATTCAAGGCCAGCCTGGGTAACTAAGAGAAACCCTGTCAAAAGCTAAATAGGATTGGGAATGTAAAGCTTACTGGTGAAACACTTATCGAGCATGAACAAGGCCCTGGAGCTTCAATACCCAGTACAACCAAAAAAGTCAGCAAGGGGAATTAAAAAAAAAATCACCTCCAAAGACAAACACATCAGAATCACATCAGGCATCTCAGCAGCACCTAAACTCCAGGAAAACATGGATGATATATTTCAATCCACAAAAGGAAGCAACTGCCCATCAAGATTGCTACACCTAACAAGCTAGGTTTTCAAATCGATGGAGTAATGCAGACATCCAAGGTATAGGTATAAAAGATGACCACTCATGTCTACCAGGTCAGCACTCCAGAAGAGACTAACATCAATTATAAACACAGAGGAGGATGAATCTCAAACATGAGGGCACAGGAAATAAATACTAAGTGATAGGAATGAATCGATAACAATAACAATAACAACAACAAAACTAGGAAGGCATCCATCATGTTCAACACAGTAAACAAACAAACGTCTACTAACAACACGGGAGACAGAAAAGCACAAACACTAATCCAGCCAACCAAAAAAAAAAAAAAAAGAAAAGAAAGAAAGAAAAGAAAAAAAAAAGAAACAAAAGCAACCAACAAGATAAATTATGGAATTAGCAGACATCTCTCAACAGCCATCTCCAATAGCAATAGTATCAAATCGACAATAAAGACACGAACACTAGCTGGCTTTACAATAAAAAGTTCTATCTGTCGTATCCTTGATAAACACGTATGCAAAAATTCTCAATACAATCTTTGAAAAACCAAATTTAACTACACATCATTCACTCTGATCAGGTTGACTCACTGATGACTCAGCATGTGCACATGGATCAAGGTGACTCAGCATGTGAATAGACACGAGGACGCCCTCTAGAGTCCCATAGAGAGTCTGCAGGAGCCAGGTGATTCCTAGGTGAAAGTCTTAGGTAAGTCACCCACACTTCTCTCCTCATCTCCTAGTGGCAGTAATAATAGTTATTTCCCTCATAGGGTTTCTTTCGTGCATTACTTATTGCTTGTTTTATATTTTATAGTAAATGTTTGATGAACAACAAAATAATCTCTGTTATTCTCCTTATTATGAAGGTTCAGACGCAAAACAGAACTAGTTAAACATTTGTGACCACATTTCAAGCTTGTTCTTTTACTATGATAGTTATAGGACTTAAGATTGCTTGTTAATGCTATAAATACCAGATGTTTTCCCGTGGGCAAGTTTTCCTTTCTTAATTTGAGGAAGAAGATATTTTGATGTAGAACTTTTTGGCAAAAGAGTCTCCTCCGTCATGGGCTCCACCTCCTCTTCTGCAAAACAGATGTGTGACATTACTTGAAGAGAGACGTAAGTCCATCACCTCCAAACACATGGGACACATAGCGACATTTCTTTCTGCATTTCATTAAGGTGGTGATTTTCAATATTAAATTGTATAGCTAAATGACCATCACCTAAGACCTTAACACTTCTTTTAAAACTTAGCATGCTGGAAAAAGTGAGTGGATGGAACACAAGTTGGAATCCCCCTCTTGCATGCAATTCACACAATGCACTTCAGGAAAAACTGGATAATAATATGGCAGACTCAGGAGAGAGAACAAGGTGGGATAAATACTGGAACCATGTAGAGTCTTAAAGACATAGATGCTGAATATTATTTATTTCCTTTATATGTGTCCACTAATGATTTGGGGAGCTGAGCTCTTCTCAACCTTCTATCTTTTAACTATTTTGTACTGGATTGCTTCTCCTTGTGACGTCTATTTGAGATTTGAACCTTTATTTTAATGTTTTATTTGTTTATTAATTTACAGAGAGAGACAGAGAGAAGAGAGACAGAAAGAGAATGGGTACACCATTCTAGCCACTGCAAACAAACTGCAGATGCATGTGCCATTTGGTGCATCTGGCTTTATGTGGGTACTGGAGAATCAAACCCGGGTTGTTAGGCTTTGCTTGTAGGCAAGCTCCTTAACCACTGGGCCATCTCTCCAACCCCTAATATAAACCTTTCATTTGCCACTGTATTACAGTCAACCAAAGGGGAGATCCTGCCAACAACAGCAAAGAGAAAGCTTTCCTGTGGGCTGAGGTTATACACCTAGGGACTTGGTATTGTATGGATTAGGCATGTCTGAGAGTTAGACATACATTGATTCATGGACAGGAGACAATGGAATTAGCCAGGAGGTCAGAGGCTTAGGAAAGGAAGCCCTGGAGAGTTTTGTCCATGTCTTCCTAGAACAGGTTGAGAATGTATAAATATATGTATACCACTCCCTGACTCTCACATGGCAGGCATCTGATGCTATTTCTTGACCTAGGTGATAGATATACTAGTTTTAATTACACAGATTAGTGTCGTATGAAAGTCCTGTGTAGTTGATCAAAAACTGCTTTAAAATATAAGTGCTCCCAAATCTTTCTGACTTGCCATCTAAATGAATGCATCATTCAACTCCTTAAGGTCATGAGATATTTTTAGTTTACTATAAAAGTAACACAACTACGTATTGTAGTTTCCCCCAGTGCTTGAGTAAGAATCTTGTCATTTCATAGCTATCCCTAGTTACTGAACACATTTAGATTTACTATTCAATTTTATTAGGATGTACATATGTGATGGTTAGGTTTTGTTGTCAACTTGAATATTTAGTAATCTTGGATGGGTCTCTAAGGATGTTTACAGGAAGGCAGCCCTCTCAGTAAGGGGCAGGATGTAAGGAAGCTCAGGGAAGTTAGAAATGAACATCCCTTCCTGGGAGGGCAGTGCAGGAAGGGAAATTCCAGAGACTCAGGAAGCCAACAAGTCTGGGAAAAGGTTTTAATACCTGGCCCTAAGGCTATATAAAGGGGAAATAAATCTCTCTCTCCCTCCCTGCCTGCCTGTCTGCTGGTGCTTGTTGCACACCTCTTCATCAGTATTGGAATAAAGTGTCCTCAGCCCTCCAGCCTGGACTGAAGACCAC
>PVHP010036083.1:0-12251 GCA_004024765.1 Zapus hudsonius | reverse complement strand
GAGAGGACCCACCACAGTCATATCATGGAGGATCCAAATGGAACCCCGCAGAGAATGACGGGATGCACAAGGGGCCCACAGCCACAGCCATTAAATCAACACAGGAGTAGCCAGTGGAACAGAAACCAACGATTTTAGACACAAAGACCCCTAAGCTCACAACCTTAAAGCAAACTTATTACTCATCCACCACGACCCAGGGAACTATGCGGAAGAGGGGGCAGAAAGATTGTAAGAGCCGTGGTGGGGGAGATTATCCGGAGGCATGGCCAGAAGAACCTGGCTGAATACTAGGCTATCCATGGTCCCCTGTCACAAGGACTGATCCAGACGACCCATGGAGGAGGCTATCCAGTGGAGGGGGGAGGGGAGGGCAGTGGGGAATTGGGGATAACAACTCATTGTTTGCCCACTAAATGTTGTAACTCATTATGGACAATAAATTAGAAAAAAAAAACAAAAACAATATTTAGAAAGCATCTTTCAGATATAAAAAAAAAAGAAATATTTCTTGGATATGAATTACTTTCTGCATTTGTTAATTTAACTGCCACTTTTCTTCTTTCAGTCATCCTTGCCACTAACTAAAACCTTAGCTTAAAATGGGAGCAGGTAAGTCCCCCAGATGGTAGTTTCTTTGACTATTATTCTTTCTTTCTTCCTTTCTTTTCTCTCTTCTTCCTTCCTTCATAATTTCCTTCATCCCTGTCTTCTTTCCTTTCTTCTTTCTTTGTTGGTGTGTGTGTGTGTGTGTGTGTGGTAAGTGTATATGCCTGATGCATATATACATATGCATAAACTCAAATGTGTTTGTGCATGTTTGTGGAAGCCACGGATCTATGTATGTGTCCTTTTTCAATCTCTCTCTCTTATTCTTTAAGAGAGGGTCTCTCACCAAATCTAAATCTTATTGATTTGGCGAGCCAAGCATGCCAATGGGCAGAAGGATTCCACATCCCATGTCATCTGTGTACCACACCTAGAATTTTTATGTGGATGTTGGTGATCCAAGCTTATATTCTCACACTTGAATGACAAGCACTTTATCCACTGAACCACCTTTTCAGTCCCCTGTCATTTCTCCTTTCTACTAGCACTATATGATTGTGCTTCATCAATTCTAAGCTGTTTCCATTCCCCTGCCCTGCGTTATACCATATCCCTCTCTTTCTGTTGGTAGTGTCTATACTAAGTTGCTTTTTAGCAAGCACTACTCACACCTAAAATAAACATGTGTCTCTCACATCATGATGCTGAGAAGTAAGCTGTGTCTACTTCCTGTTACTGAAAAAAAGAAGAGTAATTGAATTTTGAAAGTGAAACTCTGAGTTCACTTGCTTTGTTTTATTTTCCATTCTGTAAACTCCACTAGGAAGGGATCCTTTGGAACAGAAGAGATGTGCATCAAATACTGATAGACACACAACCATTATTGGATTCATTTTCTACCACGGTCTGTCTGATTGGCCACTATTTCTTATTTCTTCTTTTTAAAAGTGTGTGTGTGTGCATGCACATGTGTGTGTGTGAGATGCACATACACACTACTATACAGGTGTGGGCATGTCAAGTCTTCTTGCCTCTGAACATACACTCCTAATGCATATTCACCTCTCACATCTGGATTTACCTGGGTATTGGGGAATCACATCTGAGATGACAGGATTTGCAAGCAAGTACTTCTAACCACTGAAACAATTTAACTTTTTAAAGTTACTCTACTAGAAACAATTTATCCTATTCTTTAAAAAGTTCTTCAACAACTATCAATGGTATTTGAATTGTATGGATTTTCAGTAGTAATACAGGCTATAATTTATCATTCTGCCTCAAATTTAGAAAATACTTTTGATGCAAATATCCTTTCCCTACTGTTCTTTTTCATTTTTCAAATTTAATGAGGTACTGATGGATATAGATGAGACAGGAGATGACTAGTTAGATGTAATCTATATTTGTTGAGGATCTGTAGAAAGGCCCCATGTGACAAAGGAAAATGTTATTACTGTTTTTTTTTAACTTCTGAGTTCCTGAAGAGCTGTCATTTCTATTTCAACCCTAGAGGAAGAAGAGACTGTATTTATAAACCTGATGTTATACAAAGGTGGCTTTAACCATCAACGACATGGAAAGGTGTGGTATCTTCATCTCCTGGAAATTCCCACACTGCATATCTACTCTCATGGAGCTGGTTTCTTCCTCCTTTGACTTTGGTCACCCTGATAGATTGGATGGGAGAAGTCATAGAGCCAAGAGGTCTTCATGCATTAAAAACAGGCTTGTGAAGAGTCCCTTGAATGAAAGAACTCACTCTTCACCCATCCTTGGAGGCCTGCTGGCATGATAATGAGGACTCAAAGATGAGTCAAAACCCTTTGCACTTCCTCCATGAAAGAATAGAGCTTGAATGCCTGAACTTACTTCCCCTCGTGGAGTGAGATCTCCATAGATTAAAAAAAAACTATAAGAAATTTCAAAGTTAAAAAGGGCCATTATTTCCCAAATAAATCATTTTTTAACTCTCCTGCTGGACAGGTTATCAGAAATGATTGTTCAAACACATTTGATCTGCCAGGCTCCCATTCTTTCTTCCCCTCAAAGTTTGGATTTCTTTTTCATGTACAGCTATCATTAACCCAACAGAGTAGCAGCTGTGTCTCTTCAATTCTCTGTTTAATGAGAAAATAGACTAAAGGCATTTAGGGAAAGTTTTTTAATGGAATCTCATTAATGTATTGTTTCAGAAAGCATTCACTATTAGCAATCATTCTGTTGCTTCAAATAACAAAGTTTTAGGCATTCAAATGAATTATTCCTCTGTCTAGGAAAAAGACTACACTTATGGCATATCATGCCTTGCCCCTGACTATGCTGTGTTTTCTGGATACTGGTGGCATTTATATGCTTCATTTTATTACTTAATGTGTAATAGTTTCATATTTTATTTTAGCTTAAATGTTTCTGCAATAAATGTGAGGGAGATAGATGTCTCTCTGGGGCCTTCCTGGTGGCTAGAATCTTTCTCTTGACATTTATGTCACCTGAAACATACAAAAGTTCTTGGTTTTGACTCATCACTCCCATGGATACCTTGCCTGTAGAACCAAAAGCACCATATTTTAATTCTGGTTCAGCTTTCTCAAAATTTTTCTTGTTGTTTTGTAGCTTATCTTGACAGTGGCCAGAGGATAAACTACAAAAAGAAGGAAGGCATTAGCGAAGAAAAGAAAATCAGTAAGGGCCCACCCACCATTGGACAGTGTTGCCGTGGTCTCCTGGAGCTCACAAATGCTGAAGTCCCTTGTGGTAGAGTCATCCTTCACTGTGCAAATTTCCTATCCTTATGGATTGCATTTGCCCTGGGGATGATAAGACTACCTGGACTCGGAGAATGTATACAACAGTACAGTGTGGACGGAACTGTCCATCTGACGGGTGCTGAAATCACATGACTAGAGGAATTCAAAATGCATCCTGCTGTACAGCTAGGGGATTTGCATGTAATCAGATTGAAAGGAAAAGTGTCACATTGCTGTAATCCCAACCCTCAAAAGATGGAAGAGGAGGAGGAATGATGAGAGTCTGAGGCCAGCCAGGGCTACATAGAATGACCCTTTCTCACAACCCCCCCAAAAAAGATAAGAACAAACCTACTAAAAGTTGAAAGCCATAGTCTTAACAGAATTGTCCTTTATGACAGTAGATAAAACAACAGCAAATTCTACTTCCAGCTGTTAGTCATATTGCTATGTATCACCATTCTTGGAACAGTTTTAGGATTGCTTTTTAAATATTATTGGGAACTCTAATACAAAAACATGGAATACTTTGGTCCTGTTTCCATCAGGTTCTTCTCTTTTGTATCCTCCCCTCTACCTCCACTTTACTAAGAATCCTTCTCCTTCAAGATAGTGCTTCTGTTTTGTTGTCTCATTCCTTTTGTACTCCTCCATCCTGTATGTTAACATGCTGATGGTCGTAGTGCAGGTCTTATGTGGTATGGATAATCACTTTGGGGTCATGAATACACCATGTTAGGAGAGCCATGCTCAAAATACATCTTCCCACTTTGTGGCTCTTAAATTTATCTCCTTGAAATAGTGTTTGCAATTGTTTCAGATGTTGTTGAATGCCTTGGAAACCGAAGACTCATCAAAATGTCACAAAGTAAAAGCTAAGTGCCTAGTACTGGACACATTATCTTTAGAAAACCTACCAAGGGTCCAGGAAGCATTACAGAGGAATCCAGCAGATGAAATGTAAGGGCTACTTGTACTGCTAGCTGCATAACTGTCTCCAGGGAGATTATAGTAGACACTGAGAAGACTCAAAACTCATCAAAGCAGAAAATAAGAAGTTGTTGAGAACTCAGCACTAAAGTAGCTTTCTGACATACCCTCCAAGCATCTGTAAACAGCTCAAGGTTGGTGTGGGTTTTGAAGGTAAATGTCCTTGATAGTCTTAAGTATTATTAAATATCTTTATTGTCAATAATTAGATATATTTTATGAGCAAATCTTGTGATGTTACTCACATTTCCCCCCTCCCTGTCCCCAGCCTATTGGGGGCCCTTTTCAGTGGGCTTCCTGGATCAGTCCATGGGGGAGGAGGTTATGAATTGTACAAGAGATAGCCAGTTTATTTTTCGTTGTGTGTTGTCACTGAGTGAGGCAATGACAATCTTTCCACCACCTCTTCTACTCATTTCCCTGAATCCTGGTGGGTGAGTTTTAAGTCTGCTTTACTGTTGAGGTCTTAAGTGTCTCTGGACTTCTGCTTTGAATTGTGTTTGGTATCATTGGTGTCTGTCTCCATTGTCCTTTCATGGGTTATCTGACTTGCTGTGATTATAGGTCTCTTGTTTCTCTCACCACTTTCTCATAGGTTTAAGTATTTTTTGATTAGCTTCTTACTTAGTTGCCACCAGGCCAAGCTGTGCTGGAGTAGGTATGACACTGGGGATGGGTCTGGAGCACAGCAATTCTGTGTTCAGAGCAGTTTATGCATGCTGCATTCTGTCTCAGCTGTGGATGTGTGATAAGGTGAGCGAGCTTCCACCACCATGATGAAGCTTTCTCTGGAATCCGTAATCTTGAAATAAATCCTTTCCTCCCATATACTGCATCTGGTCAGAATTTTGTCCCAGCAACAATGTACATGTTATAAATGTGAAGTTAGAAAAATTATCTAGGTATGATTTCTATCATGCATTGTGTGTCTACTTATCACCAATCATCTCTCTCTTCACATCTCTCTCACATTCTCTCTTGCTCTCTCCCAACCCCTCCCCCACTCCTCCTTCTCTCTCTACTGATGATCTTAGTTCCTTCCTATTTTAGTAGATTAACTATCTTTTCTTCTTATTCTTCATCTTTAACTTCAATGTCTTTCATTTGCAACAGATTAATTTAAACCATTTTCAGTTAATACGTTTGGCTAATACTTGAGCTGTGAGGAAGGTTAAATACCTCATTATAAATGGGCCCAATGCTGTTTGTGAAATCTCAGACTTCAGGGAGGTTTGATGAGAGAGGGTACAGGTAACTAGATACCATTGATGGGAACATGTTCCCACACATCTTTGGGTCAGAACTCAAGATAACTGCATTCCTGAAGGTTGTACATATTTGAAAAAAATTCTAAAGTATTTCATTCTCTAAGTATGTATAAGTATAGCATCTCAGAAACCGTTGTTTTCATGATGATCCTTGAGTTAGTACTTGTCTTTTTTATACTTTATATTTCTTTGCAAAATATGAAGTGTCCTTTTCACTCTACAGTTATTGAATATGATTTTATTTTTATCTTGATGTTTATCAAAATATATCATATATTTATGAAAATGACTATTGAGTAATAACTTTGAATTTTTCATCCTTTATTATTTTTTCTTAGAATAAATACATTTGACTCACATCTGTAAGTCCAGCCCTTCATAAGACTCTGGGAAACTTTCTTCAAGCATAGGTTTAAATATTCATTCTATTTTATTGTTCTATTATATTATTTATAGGCAATAATAGACTGTTGCTGACCTCTACCATGCTCCCCATTTCTCTGTATTTTTAATATGATTCATTTCATTTTGTAGCAATTTTTGAAATTCTGTCTCCCATTTCCTATTCATTTATCCAGATGTTTCCATAATAGTGTTAAATTTCCTTTGCATATTTTCTAGCCTATTAAATTAACTCTTTTCTCAATGATATTGTCAATTCCTCTTGGTTGACACATCATCACTTATATATTCACTTTATTTCAAATAGGCTCAACTTTATCATTTATCAAAAATCTCTTCATAATTTCACTTGACCATTGCCATAGGAAATTAGAACCAACATATTATAGATTTTGTTATTTCTGTGTTCTTAATCCTGATTTTTTCCTTCTTTTAATATTGTTCACAAAAACTATTTGATTCATCTTTGGAATGCTTTAATTGAAATATAATTATTCAAACCATAACATTTGTTTCTTTTAAGAATCATATTAAATTTATAATGGAATTAGGGTTAATTAGTTCATATACTAATGGCTTAAAACCTTATATGATGCACAAAATCAGCTGGTGAGATGGCAGAGTGAATAAAGCACTTGCCATAAAAGCATGGAAACCTGAGTTGAGAACCCCAGAATACACATGACAGCCAGTGGCATGCATCGATAATTCCAGTGTGTTAGTGTGAGGTGGGGAGTGTAACAGGGTTAGAGTTAGGGTTAGCTAGACCCCTGTATGCAATGGTGATCAAAACAATGCTATTCCTCAAGCAAGAAGGAATGTGAAGACTGACACCTAAGATTGTCCTTTGACCTCTGCACTCATGTCATAGCCCATGTGTACCCATGCTCATGCTCTCAACAGACACACATGCAAAAGATAAGATGATGTGTTTTCCTATATCTAAAGGAAGTCCCCATGTTTTCCTCGGAGTCATTTCTCACTTTCTTCCCCAGACAGCTACAGTTTTGAATTATTTTATCATGGATTAGCTTATTCTGCTCTTGAGCTTCATAAAATAGAATTGTACCATTACATTCTCTATTCCCTTAAGAGTCTGTTTATATCTTTAATACACTGCTTTCTTTCTCTGTGTGTGAACCCATGTGCATGAGGGTACATTTGTTTGTGTTGGGGGTGTGTCAGAAGTTGACTTCAAGTGACTTCTGTAATCACTACCTACTTTTTTCTTTGAGCCAGATCATACACTAAATCCAAGACTCACTAGTTTAGCTAGACTTACAAGCCAGTAAATCCCAGGGATACACCTGTCTCCATTTCCCCAGTGTTGGGATTACAAGTACATGTTACCATGTCCAGTTTTTACGTGAGTGCCAGGGATCTGAACTCACATTCTCATAAAATCAGGGTAAGCACTTTATTTATCAAGCCTTTTCCCCAGTTCCACTACATTTTTCTTAATTCATGCTTGCTGCATGTAGTAGGAGGTCACTAGTGCTATTTTACTGAATGAATACACCCAAGTTGGTTTAACCATTTTGTTACTTGATGAGAAAATGGCTTACATACAATTTTGGGATTTTTTTTTCTTTTTTAGAAAGTTGGGGATAGGACATGTATGGTTTTATTATTCATTCATTCATTTATTAATTTATTTATTTTCTTGAGAGATAGTGAAAGAGAAAGAAGCAGAAAGACAGACAGAGAGAGAGAAAGAGAGAGAGATAGAGAGAGAGAGAATGGGCATTCCAGGGCCTTCAGCCACTGCAAATGAACTCCAGAAACATGCATTGCCTTGTGCATACAGCTTTACTTGGGTGCTAGGGAATTGAACTCAGGTCCTTCTGTTTTGCAGGCAAATGCCTTAACTGCTAAGCCATTTCTCCAGCCCTAGGATATTATTTTTTTAAAACTCTGCCTTGATCCAGTTATTTTTTCTTTTTTAAAAATTTAATTACTTATTGATAATATATAGAAACACAGTATAAACAAGTCATGTGTTGGTACCCACACTTCCATCCTCCTTGGCCCCAATCTACTGAGAGCCCTTCTAAATAGATGTCTGGAACTCTCCATGGGATGGAGAGTTATGAATTGTGCAATGTTTTAGTCAGCCACATGCCACTGGGATGAATCTTCAAACCAGGCACAATTAAAGGGAGGAAAGTATTTATTGAAACTACAGATTGAAGGGAAGTTCCATCCACAGATTTGAGCAGAGAGAAAAACCCATCACCTACACCACACACACAGAACAGGGAACAGGCAGTGGGGCAAAGGAGAGAATCTCTTCCCCTTTATATAGGCTTAAGGTGGGGTCTTGCAGTCCTACCCCACACTTAATGGCTTATTGAGTCTCTGGAATTTCCTTCCTGCACTGCCTACACATCCTTTCGGATGTTTACTTCTAGCTTCTTTACATCTTGCCCCCTAATGAGAAGCTGCCTTCCTGTAAACATCCTTAGAGACCCACCCAAGAGTTATTAAAAAGGTCAAGTTGACAACAAAACCTTACTATCACATGCAAGCAGTAGCCAGTTTTTTTAGAGGGAGGCAATGCCTCTGGATATTACCCCCACTATGGCTCTTACAATCATTCTAACCCCTCTTCTGCAAAATTTTCCCTTAGTCTGATAATTAAGAAATACTATTGAATGAGGTATTGAATACAAGAATTTAAATTTGGCCTGACTGTTAATTTTTACATCAAAACCTAATGTGACAGGAAGGATGCCACTTGAGGTTGCCAAAAAGTCGCCAGTGCCCAAAGTGAAGATCCCATATACCTTCCATTCTGGTTTTTTTTTCAAAGTACTTCATGTGGGATTTGTTCTGTATACTTTTCTGTTGATCAAGCCCAGCAAAGTTTCCTTATTTTGCTGCTATTTTCATTCTACAATATATATCTTCTATTTAATCCTACCAACAGCTTGCTTCTCTCAAGCATGATATGTCGGAAGGCTTCTTCCTGCTGCTCTCCATTTCTCAAAACTCCATGACATTTCACTGTGCTCAGACCCTTCTTCGTCTTCCCAGGCACACTTGCTATTCTAAACATTGATTTGTCCCTTAAATTAGGACTGTCTTGGGAAACTCCATATTTTATCTGTTCTTTAGGACAGGGGACTACACATAATTATCATTCAAGTGCTTACTATGTTACAGACACTGTACCAGGATGGGTGTGTATGGACTCAATTGATCTTCACAATGCTTACATAAGATACGTAGTAAACACACCTAGCTGACATGGGAAGGACCTGAGGCACAGAGCATAACTAAGCAATTTACCTGCACTCACACAGGCATGAGTAATTAAGGGGATATTTGATCTTGGGGTTATTAAGCCTCTTCTTCACTCATTGTTTTGAGCTATAGTTTGACAATTTGTGTAGTTTTCAGAGTAATCTCTTTTGGATTATATAACTACGGCTAAACTTTCCTCTCAAATGATAGGTTATTATTTTATATTTCTTTTCATTCTTTTTCAATAAACAATACTAAGCAAAAAGGGAGGTAATTTTAATATACCATAATTGAACAGAAGTCTTCAAAGTACATTTAAAATAGTACTATGAGCCCAAGGAAGTGATTATTGGAATTGCTGAAAAGTGGAAGTCTTTTTGATAACCCTCTAAGTGAAGCCCAGGAATTCTCTGTGTATAAATATTGGCAAAGCCTCCAGTAAGAAGGGAAGCAGCTGGTATCTGGTATTTGCCCTTATGCTTGTTTCCAACATCGCAAAGTCACCAACACAGCAGGAACCGAGAACAGTCAATCCATCAAATCGAGGTCATATATTGCTTGGTTAAACCATTAGTTGAATTCATTGAGTACTGTGAAGAAAGACCAAAAATGAAGATTATGAATTTTCTCTCTGAAAAGTAAACACATGAAGAATTTCAACACATTAGTCAGTAAATTAATGTAACATGAGCACCAGAAGATGTAACCCACCAAAAGGTCAGAGCTAAATTCCTGGTGGTAGTTCTGAGTTACTCATGTTCTTACACACAGACTTGGAGATATCTATGATTTTTCTAAAAAGTTAAAGCTACTTTGTTCTGTGTAGTTCAGAGAAGTTACAGGGGTGAAATATGGCATCAGACCTTAAAAACTTTTAAAAATAAGAGTTTCATATTTTTAAAGGTTGCTTTAGTTTCTGAATCACATTCAGGTGCATTATCTTCTTAGAAATATGTAAAACACTCTATGTTTGGCAGACAGGTATAGGAGAGGCATTCCTGATTTAGGTGACACCACATAGTTATTTCACAGGAATAACTAACTCAATCGTACTCATTTATACTGCATGGCCTGCACTGTAGAAGTAGAGTTTGTCATGCATTCTGAGAGCTTGTTAGTGTACAGCCCTCCATATATACAATGAAACTTCCACATCTATACGATCACTGTCCCTCTTCACTTCACTATGTGCAGTGAAGAGAGACAGTAAATACTGTCCCTCTTCAGTGAAGAAGAGACAGATCCCTGAACAGTTATGATGATTACAAACATAGAAAGTGATCAAGTACTCATACCAATACATGAACCTAGGTCTTTTTGATTAAAAAGTTAACCATTTTGCCACTATGGCTTTTGTATGATTTGATAATTTTTATCTCATAATAAATTTCAGGTTAGGTTCTTTGATTTACAGAGCAATAATTTTCCATTCTAAGTTCATCATTGACCATCCCTTTTGTATTTATTTTAATCAATGAAAGTTTTAGGTACAATGGAATCAAATATTATAATATTTTAGAAGAAAAAAGCTTATTTTTTCATCTAAAATTCAATAAGTAGATCTGCCAATTCCCACAGGACTTAATTGTGGCCTATTTTTGGAGGTTAGTTGATAGTTATTGTTTTTTTTAAGTGACAAACTCATGTCAGAGAAGGAAGAAGAATTGAATTTTCATCTGTATGATACTGGAAGGATTTTCTTTTCTAGCCTATTAGGTACGTATACTAAAACCCTTCTAAGATGATGAATACCATTCCCTTTATTAGAGCTGTATTGTATGCCCCTCCTAAAGATAAATGCTTTGGGCTAGATAGATGGCTCAGTGGTTAAAGATATTTGCTTGTAAAACCTGTTGACCCAGGTTTGATTTCCCAGTATCCACATAAAGCCAGATGCACAAAGTGGAATTCATTTGCAGTTGTAAGAGGCCTTGGTGTGTTCATACTCATGCTCTTTTGATGTTATCTCTTTCTCTTTCTCTCTCTCTCCTCTTCTCTCTCTCTCTCAAATAAGAATACTTTAAAAATAAATGTTTTGCTTCCCAATGTATGTTTGATCAATAATTAAGACAGGAATATAGGCTATTATTATTGCTATTATACACGAATTGCCTGGAGTTGGGTCACCAGATTCCTCTGGGTACACAATCGGACTCATCTCTCCGGAAGCATCTAGGGCTGATCAGGGTCAAAAAGAGTGCTTGCACACTAACTTTGCTCCAATTTTTTCAAATGCAGGAAGGAAGCTAGAAGAGATATTGGCCAGGAGAGCTTGCTCAGTAAATAAACTGATTGCAGTATATATTAGTCAGGGTTTTCTAGAGGAACAGAAACAACAGAATGAATTGTAGTAAACAAAAAGAGGATTTATTGGATTAGCTCACAGCAGTCCCCCAATAGCAGTCTGTAAACCTGAGAGTCAGGAAACCTGTTGCTGCTCAATCCATATGACTGGATGCCTCAGCAGTCCCAATCCAGCACTGAAGGCCTAAAGGTTTCCTGGGGAGCCACTGGTCTTCAGTTCAGGCTGGAAGGCTGAGGAAGCTTTGTTGCAATGTCAACAAAGATGCATGACAGGCACCAGCAGCCAGGCAGGCAGGGAGTCCAGGAAGATTTCCTTCCCCGTGATATAGCCTTAGGGCTGGATTCTGCAACCCTTCGCCAGACTTGTTGACTCACTATCTCTGGAATTACCCTCTTGCCCTGCCCTCCCAGGAAGGAAAGTTTGCTTCTAGGGTTCCTGAGCCTCCTTACTTACTTTCCCCTGCTGAGAAGGCTGCCTTCCTGTGATAAATGTCAAAGATCCATGAAAAATATTTAAAAAGATCAACTTGACAACAAAAGCTAACCATCACACAGTGTAAGCATGAGGCCTTGGGTTCAGATCCCAGCACCTAAGTAAAGACAGCATATGGAAGCACATGCCCAATGTTGGAGAAAGTCAGATAGGGGAAGGATTTCCCACACTTCCTGGCTAGCTAGTCTTTCCTAATCCAGGAGGTTCAGTGAGATAATATATCTAAAAAAAATTAGGACAATGGAGACA
>PVHP010036082.1:0-10312 GCA_004024765.1 Zapus hudsonius | reverse complement strand
ACTCGATTGGCTCCAAGGACCGGGAACCCACCGCCGTGAGGGGAATAAGGCAGGCAAAGAAACCTCCGCGGAGAGACAACTCCTCCCCTCTCAAGCTTCCCAGGTATCTGCCTCAAGTTTGGCCCCGGTACCTAGCTAGCTTAGCCTGCCCAAGGCTCGGATCTACCTGTGTATGTGGGGGGGGGGTCATGGAGACAAGCACGACCGAGGATGAGGTTATCCCACAAGGGGAAGTGGCTCAATTAGCGGCACTCGGAACCCGCCGGGCGAGGGGATAATGGCGGGAGCTGGGGTGGGGAGGGCTCGGTCCTCTGCTCTGCTGGGGAGCAGAGAGTTGCTGGAGAACCCCTTCTGCTCTGGCCCAGGGCCTGGGGAGGAAGGGAGGGCCCGAAATCAGGTCCGGCTGGTGACCAAAGTTTGGATCCGAGCTGAAGAGATCAAATCTTTCCGAAGAGAGTCCTGACGACGCTGTTACTCGTCCGCCATCTTGCTCCGCCTCTTTATTTTTAATTTTAATTTATTTATTTTCATGGAGAGACAGATGAGAGAGAGAGGGAGAGGGAGAGAGAGAAAGAGAGAGAGAATGAGAGAGAAAATGTACACACCAGGGCTTCCATCCCCTGCAGAGGAACTCCAGATGCATTAAAACTGAGTCCTTAGGCTTTGCAGGCAAGCCCCTTAACTGCTGAGCCATCTCTCCAGATTTTTTTTTGAGGTAGGGTCTTTCTCTAGCCCAGGCTGACCTGGAATTCACTATGTAGTCTCAGGGTGGCCTCGAACTCACAGCAATCCTCCTGCCACTGCCTCCCAAGTGCTGGGATTAAAGGCGTGCGCCACCACGCCCGGTTAAGTGGACTTTTTAAGACAGGGTCTCATGTAGTCCAGGCTGACCTTAAACTCACCTTGTAGCCAAGGATGACCTTGAATCTTTTATCCTTCTGCCTCTTGGAATTACAGGAATGTGCCAGCACACCCACTTTATGCAATGCTAGGGATAGAACCCAGAGCTTCATGCATGGTAGGCAAGCACTCTACCAGCTGAGCTACATCACTGGCCCTAAGATTTTGTTAAAAATAAGTAAATTTTGCCGGGCATGGTGGCACACGCTTTTAATCCCAGCACTTGGGAGGCAGAGGTAGGAGGATTGCTGTGCATTCGAGGCCACCCTGAGACTACATAGTGAATTCCAGGTCAGCCTGGACTAGAGAGAGACCCTACCTTGAAAAACCAAAAAAAAAAAAAGTAAATTTTATCTGATTGTCACAAAATTTTATTTTTTTAAATATTTTTATTTATTTATGAAAGTGAGAGAGAGCCAGATATACGCACCACTTTTTGTGTGTGGCTTTATGTGGATACTGGGAATTGAACCCTGACTGGCATGCTTTGCAAGCAAATGCCTTTAACTGCCGAGCCATCTCCTCAGCCCCACCCCCAAAAATTTAAGTCATGACTATTGTCTTTAAAAACAAAAACAGCACCCTTCCTTGCATTTTTAATTTGTAGTACTGAGGATGGAACCCACAGCTATGATAAAGGCTACCCTCTCTTAGTACTTAAGCCTATATGTTCATGAATGATAGGTAATTCAAGCCTCCTTTAATTCCATTTCTAGAAAGGAAGATAAGAATGAAGAAACAGTAGAAGGATGGATGTCAGAGAAGCCAGGCAGGTAATGAGCTAGAGGCCAGGAAGAATCTTACATCTACCTGCGTCTACCTGGCTGTTCATGAAGGAAAGCACTCTTCCCTGAGCCAGACAGCTGGGCTTTGTGGATTTAAAAGCAAGGTGAGGAGGGTGCAGGTCGTGCATGCCCTTTTGGAGGGGAACTGACAGAAGCTAGTTTTGCCTGAAAGCAATAGATATTTGGAGGAAACAGCCCCTCCTCCCCAGTTTTGTACAGAGCAAGTTTTTAGTTCCAGGCTTTTAGTGAAAGCTTAATTAGTTTCTGTGGGCCAACTGCAAATAGGGCAACTCGATTTGTACTTGTTAAGCTTGTACAGCTAGGAGTCAGAGTTTTTATAGCTGTATTTTCAGCACTACCTCATTAATCCTCACAGCCTCAGAGGGAGGATGAAGACTCAGTCTCCTTCATTTTTGAGAAGCTCAAAGAGGTGAAATGACTTGAACCCCATTATATGGTAAGTCATCAGCTGGGTTGGAAATAGAACCCAGCCTCAGTTGTGGGGTTTTTACTTGCTCATTGCAGATGCAGAAATCTCAGGCCTGCAGGGAACCCTCAGTCTGTGCTGCATGCTGACCAACAGTTTAAGTGTATCATAGAGCCACATGTCTGTAATACCAGCATTTGTATGACTAAGGCAGGAAGACCATTTGTTCCATGCCATCCTAGGCTATATTGATTTTGTCTCAAACAAAGTGTCACTAGGGGGTAGAGGGTGGGAGAGGCTTAGGAAACATGATATATCTCTTCCTGGCTTCCCTTCCTGCCCTTTCCCTGGCTCCAGATCCCTTGCCCCTGAAGTGCTTGACCCTACGTGACCAGATTCATGGAAACAGTTCAGTCCTAGACATCCTTATGGTGTGGATGCCACAATCTAGTTCACCTGATAGAACCAGAGTACATTAAACATTTCTGTCTAAGCATTTTACAGGAGTTGGAAGAAGAGTAAACTCGGATAATCCGTGGGTGGATAGGGAAATGTAGCCAGAAGTATGGGGCACAAATCTCAGGTGTCTTTGAAATGCTGAGTATTCTTTAAAAGGCAAGCAATGACCTTTACATTTCTCACCATATTTTTGCATTTAAAAAAATTAGGTGGAGCAGCAATAAAGATAAGGTCTGGCTTTGAACTCCTGATCATCCTGCTTCTGTGACAGTCAGGTGTCTACAGGGACCACCCCTCCCCTTCTAGCCCCTCCCCTGAATGGGAGGTTTCTAGTTAGAGCTACAACCTTGGTGCTAAAACTGATTGGTCAGATATGAACCAATCAGCTGTCTCTCTGACTCACCTGGGGAGGACTTAAAACTAGCTTCCCTAGAGGAAGTGGGCCCTTTTTTCCCACATGGCCAGGTGGCAGAAGGATCTCTGAATTTCCAGGCTTTAAGAAGGTAAGAACTTCCCCCACCCCAGCTAATGGCTGGGGTGGGGGGGCATGCTCCAGACCTTTTCCCTCATGAACCTCGCCTCATAATGGGAGCTTTCTGTTATCTTTTCTTGGGCTGCTTATTTAGCTAAATAATATAAGTTTGGTTAAACTCTGACACGTTTTCTCCCCACACTGGTGGCTAGAGAACTCTGTAACTTCCCACATGGTGACTGGGAAATTTCCCCATCCAAATCCCCTTTTCCTTAATTAATAAATTAGAATAAATGTGTAATTAAAATTTAATTCTCTCCCTGTGTACAATTCTTTGGCATTAGAGAACAAGAACTCAGAGTTGAAGGGGGAAAGGAGGATTCCAAAACTCTCTTTCTCCGTGTTGCTTACGAATATTAATTATCAGCAACCCTTATCACTTCCACCTCTTGAGAGGTGGGATTACAGGCTCATATCACCACGTTTGGCACCATGATATTTTTATTTTAAAATATCTAACATGTTGGAGCTGTAGAGATTGCTCATTGGTTAAAGGCACTTGCTTGCAAAGCCTGATTGTGACAGGTAAGGCAGCTCCATAGACACCTGTCCCTTGAGTGGGAGGTGTCTCTAGCCAGAGCCCAAACCTAGGCACTAAAACTTATTGGTCAGTTACGAACCAATCAATGATCTCCCTGCCCACCTAGGGCAGGAAATTCTGACAGAACAGTTAATCCGCCCTCTCTTCCCCACATGGCAGGCTGGCAAACTGATCTCTGAATCTCCCATAGAAAGGTAACAGCCTACCCCTATCCCAGCTAATGGCTGGCTATGGTGAGGGAGGCTCGGGTTCTTTCCCACGTGAACCTTTTTTTTTCCCCTCATGATGGGAGCCCTCTTATATTTTCCCTTCTTTCCCTTTCTGGGCTGACCAGCACAGATTTTATAGATATGTGACTAAAACCTCCCCCATGTCCTCTCTCCTCACTAGTGACTGGAGATTTCTGTAACTTCTTTTTTCTTTTAAAATGAAGTCTCCCACTATATTTTATAATCTGGTTGTCTATTATTTTAATTCTTTAATTTTTAATATATATTTATTTTATTTATTCATTTTCAAGCAGAGAGAGAGAGAGTGAGTGAGAACGACCACCAGGGCCACAACCTTGTGTGTGGCTTATGTGGGTACTGGGGAATTGAACCAGGGGCCTTAGGCACTGGAGGCAAGTGCCTTAACCACTGAGCAATCTCTCCAGCCCTCTTTAATTTTTAGAACAAGAATCTAGGTACACTTGTTTTAAGGTACATTGGAAATTAGCTGGGTACTGCAGGTTTCTTTGAACCCCAGCTTTCCCATAACACTACCTCTCTCAAAAGACTGTTATGAAAATTAAATGAGATCAGGCATGTGAAGTACTTGGCCGAGTACCTGGTATATGGCAAGTCTTCATACACAGTTGGTTTTCTCTATTTAAGGACAGATTCATTGTTTTCTATATTGTGGAAGGATCCCAACATAGCAGACATGTTCTGTGGTGGTTTAAATGTATGTCCTCCATAGACTCGGGTAGTTAAGATTAAGCTTCATAATTAAGCCTCCAGCAGTCTACTGGAAAAGGTGTGTCACTGGAGGTGAATCCTGACTTAGCCTTAAGGTGTGTAGAGAGCAGTTTGAGCTCTGGATGTTTGTCCTTGCTGGTGTTGATTTTCTCTCTGCTGTTGAGGTATGCTAGAGTGAGCAGCTTCTTTTGCAGTGTTGTAACTTCCCCTGGATTTGGTAAGCCTGAAAGAAACGCTTTCCTCCCACAAGCTGCTTCTGGTCATGTGTTTGACTCAGCAACAAGAAGGTAACTGCAACCGAAAATTGGTACGAGAGAAGTGGGATTGTTAATACAATGAATCTGACCATGTAGATTTTGGTCTTTTGGAATGTGTTTGCAGGAGGAATGTGGAAGGAATTGGTACTTTGTTCTGGAGAAGCCTTGTAGTGCAGAGCTTTATGGGCTATTTTGGTGAGTGTGTGAAAACGTTAAATGCAAAGAGAAGTGTAGACTGTGAAGGCTTCCTTGGGTTATGAACTTTCAGAGGGGAAGCAGAGAACTTTATTGGAATTGGGCTACAGATGTAAAGGCTGGCTACATTCTTCTGCCCATGTCTTGAGAACTTAAAAGTAATGGACTGGTGTGTCAGGCAGAAGTATAGAACAGAAAGATGAAAGATACACACGTTATCATAGGAGGTGGCTTAGAGAAAAACTGGTAGAGTATCCTCTCCAAGGTTAAGTTTTATAGTCACTCCCGCCCTCACCCCCTGGATTTATAAATTTGGCTCTGTCATTGACTGGGTACTCGTTTTGGAACTGTGAAAAATTCAAGGAAGTATGTCATGAGGTACACATGGTTCAAGGAGCCTCTGAGATGCTGCAATGTGAAGTAGGGTTGAAATCCCTTTGTGGAGGACCCATAAGGCCACTGTATGAAGACAAACCAGTTCCAGGAGCCACAAAGATGCAGTAGTGTGAAACAGGGTTGAAATCCTTGTGTAGAGACCAAGTAAGGCCATTGTATGGAGCTATAAAGATGAACCATGGCTTGCAGTGTTGACCCAAGGATGTTTTGGATATACCAAGACCATGGAGCATCTGCCATGAAAAGCTGCTGGCTTGGGATGAAACTTCCCCTGGTCTGTGAGCAAACAAGCTGGAGGGGCAGAATTGGAAACCCAGACTCCCTCACTGGTTATAATGTTTGACTTGGAACTGCAGATGTTTAATATTTAACTGCTGGTTATTAATTTATACATTGGTCCAGTCTTTATTATAGCATTTTGCAGTAGAAATGTTTACTCTGTGCCAGTATGTATTGGAAGTGTGTAACTTGTGTTTTGATTTTATAGGTCTCACAGTTAAGAGACAATCTTGAAACTTAGATGAGACTTTGGACTTTTAAACAATATTAAATTTGGTAAAGACTATTGGGGACCTTTTAAGTTGGACTGAGTACAATTTGCATTGTGAGATGACATGAGTCTTTTGGGGCCAGGGATGGAATGTGGTGGTTTGAATGTATGTCCCCCACAAACTCAGGTATTTTATTTTATTTTTTATCCAATTTTTTTTGAGGTAGCATCTCACTTTAGGCTTTTTTTTTTGAGGTAGCATTCCCAGGCTGTCCTCGAACTCACAGTGATCCTCCTACCTCTCCCTCCCAAGTGCTGGGATTAAAGGCATGTACCACCACACCTGGCTAGACTCAGGTCTATTTTAGATTAAGCTTCCTATTTAAGTCTCCAGCAGTCTGCTGGAAGAGGTATGTTACTGAGGGTGAATTTTGAGTCCAGACCTAAGGTGTGTAGAGAGCAGTTTAAGCTTTGGCTGTTCATGCTTGACTTTGTTAGTTTTCTCTCCGCTGTGGATGCATGCTGGAATGAGGCAGTTTCTTCTGCCATGATGGAACTTCCCCTGGATTCTATAAGCTTGAAATAAACCCTTTCCTCCCATAATCTGCTTCTGGTTGGATGTTTGTCCCTGCAATATGCTCCCTTTAGCCAAAGCCTTGCAAATAAGAACTGGCAATCAACACCCAGAGGGAAGGATCTCAGACAGAACAGGAAATCTACAAGTAGGCTCATCCAGGAAGGGAAAGTCTAGTTGAAAACTGCAGGTCCAACACTAGGGCATGTTCTCATGAGGATGAGGTATAGGTGCCACACCCAGGACCTTGGTGTGTAGGCATATGTGGGAGGGAGTCACTGACAACAGCCATGTGACACAAGCAGGCATTCCCTCTGAGAAGGCATACCTTCATCTTTCCCACTTAATGGCGGATTTCAGTAGGCCAGGGCATTGGACCCAAGAGACCTGCCTGGACTCTGTACCAAACCCTCAAAGGACAGTTCATCTCACTCCAGAGACAACCTCCTCCTTGTTCCAGATACACACCCACAGTCTAGCTTGCAGGCTACAGGCTGAGAAATGGGATATAGTTATTACTCCCATCCCATTGGCTGTGAGAAGAATTCATCCTAAAATACAAAAGTATATCCCTTCCCAGTGCTGGCAATTGATCCTCTCCTACCCCTCTGGCAGCAAAAATTCTGGCTGAGGCAGGTCTTTTTAATTCATTGCTGATGAAATTGCCCATTATCCACAGTGCCTTGACAACAGCTTGAAAAAAAATGTTACTGTGCCAGTCCCACTGGCATTTTGGGCCCATGCCAATAGTCTGAACCCATTTTTGTTTAATTGGCTGAAGTAACAAAGGCAGGAATCTGGCTCTGGGGGAGTGGCTGGAGAGCACCATTTCCAGCTCCTGCTAGAGATGGCTAGGAAGATGATGGTACAAAGATGGCCTCCCTTACTGCACCCAGCTCCTCTGGATAATGGCCCTAGGGGTCCACAGAAAAGGAGACTAGAACTCACCTCCAGAGAGTTTCAGAAGCTTTTGGCAAGAACTTGTTGAAACTCATCTGAGTTGGTGGGATAATAGGATATGGTCCCACCTGGAGACGTATATGCATTCTTTTTGGTTTGTTCACTTTTTAAAAATATTTTTGTAGCCGGGCATGGTGGTAAGTAGGTAGGAGGTAGAAGGATCACCATGAGTTCAAGGCCACCCTGAGGCTACATAGTGAATTCCAGGTCAGCCTGAGCTAGAGTGAGACCCTACCTCGAAACCCCCCCTCCAATAAAATTTTTTTTGTTTATGTATTTGTGAGAGAGAGGGAAGGAGAAGAAAGAGAATATGGGCATGTTAGGCAAACTCCAGATACATGCACCACTCGATGCATCTGGCTTTATGTGGATACTGAAAAATCGAACTTAGGCCAGCAGGCAATGCAGGCAAGTGCCTTTAACCACTGCGACACCTCTTCAGCCCAACTGTGCTTTTTTTGAGACAGGGATTTTCTGTGTTGTCCTGGATGCCCTGGAACTCACTGTGTAGACCAAGCCTGCCCTGACTTTACAGCAATCCTCCTGCTTCTGTCTTCCATGTGCTGCTATTATAGCCCTTTTTCTTTCCTTTTGAGACAGGCTCTCATGTAGCCTAGGCTGGTCTTGAACTCAGTATGTAGCCAATGATGATGACCTTGAACTTCTTATCCTCCTGCCTTCATTTCTTAAGTGCTGGGATTACAGGAGTACAGGGCTCTTTTCATATTGTACAGAAGTCTGAGAGGACTCTTTCATGATAGTCATTTCATCTCATTTGACATTCATTTATCCAACAAACATTTATTTGGAGATCTATTATGTTCTAGGTACTATGTAGGTATCCAGGATATAGAACAAAATAAAAGTGCTTTAGGATCCTCAGGGCCTACCAATGTGATTGGTGCTGTACCAGGGAAGGACGAAGTATTGGACTATTTTTTCAGTCATTTTGAGTGTCAGCACGCTTTACTTTATACCATCATTGACTTTCACTGAATCCTAACCTTGATGCTGTGGAACAATATCTGACAGGCAGCCTCCATAGGAGCTGCACCATTAGTCTCAGGCTGTTACCCGTGGTTTCCTCATGTGTACCCTGGGGAACCTGCAGAGCAGCCCAAGCCTAATACACTGCATCTGACTCCTCCCTCAATGATTTTCTTCTAAGCCTTTTATCCAAGACCTTTGCAGACATAACAAAAGTCAATCTTTGGGAGGAAGTGACTCATCAGGGCTACTGCACATGAGGCTAGTGAAGCTGGATGGAACCGAAATTATGAAGTTAAGAGCCCCCAGGGCTATTATCATGGAGTAAGCTTTTGCTGCTTCATCATGGAGTGGGGCAGGGAGGAAAACATGTTTAATTTGTACAAAAGCACCTCATAGATTAATGGGAACTTGTGCATAATAGAAGGAATGAAGAGAACAGGAGGAAGAAAATAATTTATCAACATTAAGTAGAGGCTGGCCTTGCTTAGTGTTCTGGTGCTTCTATCTTATCTAAACCAACCTTGTCTCTCCTGCAAAAATTGCCAGTGGCTATTGTAGGAAATTCACCAACCTAAACTTCAGACATTTCATTTTTCAGTCCCAACCAAGGAGCTGGTCTCTCTTCCCACTCCCAGACCTTCTGGTACATGAGGGCTGGACAACATTGTGGTTTTGTCTGCTCCCAACCCTTCATCTCTGAAGTCATAGCCATGATGGTTAAGCGAGGTAGAGGCCCCAAGGTCAAAAGGGAGGGGTAGACAATGTTCCACACTTGTGGCAAGCAGGACATTTCTAAGAGAAGCAAAAGGGGTCCCCTTGTATATTGGTAAGGGGATGTGAGGATTAAGACCCTTAGTTTCCATCACCCACCTGGGCCCAGGTAGCAGGGAACAAGGGTAGGAGGAAGACTCAAAGAATACCAGGACACGCACAGGGAGGCACTCCATAGACTTATTGAGATAGTAAGATGAATAGATTTAATCATTCTTGTTTGAAAAACAAGACATAAATTAGCATATATATATTTTATATATTTATGTAGTATATATACTATATATACAGACATTAGACAGCTGTGGAATGACAAAGGCGGGATCTGAGTGGCATAAGGTATAGGATCAAGAAGTTGGGAGAAGAGGAAGACCACGTCATACCTGTGCTGGCAGTGGTCGTGGGGGAAAGGGTTCCCCATTGGCTGCATCTCTGGCCCATTAAACAACTTGGTCCTATGGGAGGAGAAGGAAGGAAGGGGGGCTGGATTCTGCAGAAGGGGTGCCCCTCCTCCTTGCTGGGAGACCTTGCCACTCAGGAGACTTTATTGCGCTAGGGTTTACCAAGGATGGGGAGGGGCTTGGCACAGTGTACATCTTATAAAACTCACATAAGACCAATAGATTTCACATGGACCTCTCACATAGTGATGAAAGAGAGGCAGACGTCAGGTGGGAATGTGTGGGAAACAGGCAGATATGGAGAGGCGGATAAGAAGCAATCTATACAGAAGAAACATTGGCTTTCTTTGTTCCCTACAGTGGGGCAACTCCGTGTCTTCACTCCCAGGAAGGCTTGCTGGGAGGGGTGGCTGTGGTGGCAGCAGTGGTGATAATTGGAGATGTGTATCAAGGAGGATGCTAAACAGTGTGGATTCCCTTCCAGATGGTTCTGGAGAGGGAGAGAGAGGTGCAGGACTGCACCGGGTAAGGCGCTCAGCTTCTTTTCTTAGAGACAAATCCACAGGGTCAATACACAGCCAAAAGCATATACTCAGGATTAACATATCACGCTAGCTTCCAGAAGTTTAAGATATAGTCATCAACACCCCCCACCCATATCCCCTTTCCCCTCCC
>PVHP010036081.1:0-18124 GCA_004024765.1 Zapus hudsonius | reverse complement strand
TCTCTCTCTCTCTCTCTCTCTCTCTCTCTCTCTCTCTCTCTCTCTCTCTCCTTGAAAATGAATAAATAAAGTATTTTTTTAAAAAATAGGATGGCTTTCCCACCCAGCCCTTATGCTTCAGCTCTAAAGCAAGTCTACCACTTAGATTTTGCACATGGCTATAATAAGAATTCATTTTGCTTACTATTTATTTATTTATTTATTTTGTGTTTTTGAGATATAGTCTTCCTCTAGCCCAGGCTGATCTGGAATTCACTATGTAGTCTCAGGGTGACTTTGAACTCCTCCTGCTTCTGCTTCTGCCTCCAGAGTGCTAGGATTAAAGGCATGCGCCACCACTCCTGACTAGTATTTTATTTTATTTATTTATTTATTTTTAGTATTTTATTTTTTGATATAGGTTTCACTATGTAACCTGTGCTGGGTGTTGGGTCAGGGTGTGCGCAAATGACAGGGTAGGAACTAAATGAGCTCAGAAGCAGAAAAAAGTTATTGTCACGGACTTGCAAGCTAATCTATTAGAGGCACAGCCAGACTTGGGCTCCAAGCTTTTTAAAGAACAACAACAACAAAAAAAAAAAAAAAACCCACAAACAGGTGCTGGCCAGTGGCCAGAGGGAGGAGTTGGGGAATCTTTTAACAGGATTGGTCAGGTCCAGGTGAGAAGATGTCCTGGGGTCCACTCTTAGGAACTAGTGGTCTCGAAATCAGGATGTTGGCACACTCTGCCATGGTAACTTTAACAGGATTGGTTGGACCCAGGGGTGGGGTAGGGTAGCAGGGACTTGCAGTTACAGTAGCAGCTAGAACAATAGTACATTAGTCAACTTGACATGGTTACTGAGGAAACTAGAAACAGGTGGGTTATTTTGACCTAGATAGTGGGGGAAACTAGGAGCTGATTGGTTGGGTTGGGAGCCCAGGATAGTTGGCAGATTTTTACAGAGAAGTCATAACAGTTAACAAAATGGAGACCCTCTGGCCAACCCTAGCTCTTCACTGGGATTATAGGTGAGCCACCATACTTGACTCTCTTGAACCCTTAACCTTTATCCTCATCATCCCCCATTACTACATTCCCTGAAGCTTACCTTTACATTTCAGATAAGAGGAGAAGACTAAGAGGCAAAGGTTTCTTAGCTAAGCTATCCCTTATCTCTTTAAAGAGGCCTCATCCTGGAACTAATGGTTATAACTGGCAAGCAACTAGCTTTTTAGGATATGAATTTAATGCTGCCTTGCTAAATATCACAGGGTTCTATTAACGAGGAAGAAGGTTTGTGTTGGGCACAGGAATACGGTTCATATTATAATTGTCACTTTCTTTTTCATAGCTGGCTCACCCTAAAAGCCCAACTCAAACTCTGCCACTTTCTACAAGCAGCTTTGATGAACAAAACTGATGCCAACTCTACCTGACTCCATGTGGTAGTCCACACCATATGCAGATAAAATCACTCACATCTTTCTTAATGGACTAGAAGATGTATAAATATACTAATGCAATTCTACTTGAAAAACTGGAAAACATATGGAGCTACCTACCTACAACATGGTCTAAAGTGGGGAAGATGCAACCTACAGTGTGCTATTTATCTTGGAATAACTCAATTTAAGTTAGGTTGATCCACTTTAGTTAGGTAACTGGTTTATACTGTATAGGTGCAGGTATGATATTGGGAAAAGTATCTGGTTCCTGGTTTACTGTGAGACCTGTTTCTCACTCCTCCCTAGCCTGTATACTCAGAGTAGTGAGAATACTTCTCATTGGATTTTTGTTTGTGTTTCGAGGTAGGGTCTTGCTCTAGCCTAGCCTGACCTGGAATTCACTATGTAGTCTCAGGGTGGCCTTGAACTCACGGCAATCCTACCTCTGCCTCCTAAATTCTGGGATTAATAGCCTGTGCCACCACACCAGACTGTTTCTTGCTAGAGCTGTCAGATGTTTAGCAAATAAGAATAAGATATTCAAGTTTGAATTTCAGGTAAACAACAAATGAATTTTAGGTATAAATATGTCCAATGAAATGAGTAAATTTTTTTTTACCATTTTCTCAGAAATGTCTATTTTTTTCCTGATTGTTATGTATTTATTTGCTTCTTTATTTTGGATTGGACCCAGGACCTTGCACATACTAAGTAAGCACCCATTGAGATATATACCCAGCCCAAATGCCTGTACGTCCACCAAAGAAAATATTGAGACACCAAATAGTGTTGGAAAGTTACTAGATTGGAAAATAAACTAGGAACAATGTTTAGAATCTAGAAATAGTCCTATTTATGAGATACACTTATGTTTATAACACATAAGAGACATGCCTGTGGGGGTTTTTATTTGTTGTTGTTTTTTGTTTATTTGTCTGTTTGTTTGTTTGGTTTGTTGAGAAAGGGTCTTATGTAACCAAGTCTGGCCTCAAATGCACTCACTAGTTAGCTGAGATGACCTTCAACTCCTGATCTTCCTTCTTCCATTTCCCAGGATTAAAGGCATGACCCACCAAGTCTGGCAAAAGTTGTTATTAATCCCTCTAGTTACTTTTATATTATATAAAAATAACATGAATGATCACTAAGGGGGGAAAGACAACTAAATATTTTTAATAGAACAATGTATTTTTTCTTTTTGGCTTTTTGAGGTAGGGTCTCGCTCTATCCCAGGCTGACCTGGAAGTCACTATGTAGTCTCAGGGTGGCCTCAAACTCACTTTGATCCTTCTACCTCTGCATCCTTAGTGCTGGGACTAAAGGTGTGCCCCACCATGCCTATCTAGAATAATATTTTTTTGAGGCAGAATCTCACTCTAGCCCAAACTGACCTGCAACTCATTCTGTAGCCCAGCCTGGCCTCAAAATCATGACTATCCTCCTACTTCAGCCTCCAGAGTGCTGAGATTATAGTCATGAGCCACCACCCCATCTGGCTAGAATAATATTTTAAGGGGCACTTATAATGTTTACAATAGTAATAAACCACTATGTAATCTAAGTAATTTAACCATTTTGTAGAATGAAGGAATAAGAAAAATGCTAGGGAGGACACAGTGGCTTCTGCCTGTGATCCTCTCTATTTTGAAAGCTGAGGCAGGATTGTGACTTCAAGGCCAGCCTGGGCAATTTAGAATGACAAGAAAAAGCTATGCAAATTACATAGCTAGCATTTGCAAAGCTGCTGCTGCCACTGCTGTATCAGTATTAAAATGTGCCCTACTTTGAATCTTTTACTAATTTTTACTATGGATTTTATAAAATTTTAAATTGTAACCATTTAAGTACTCTGTAAATTGTACGGTTTCATTAAACTATTGCTTATCAAATGCTTTCAGTGTTTATTTTGATATTGAATGTCAAACAAAATATAAACAAACAGGTGCATTTGATTATATGTTTAGTAATAAAGGACTGGAAAGATTGTCCAGTGGTTAAAAGTGCTTGCTTGCAAACCCAAGTTCCATTCCCTGGTACCCATATAAAGCCAGATGCACAGGTGGCACATGCATCTGGAGTTCATTTGCAGTGGCAGAGGCCCTAGCACCAATTCTCTGTGTGTGTGTCTCTCTGTCTCTCTCCTTCTCCTTGCAAATAAATAATAAAAATATTTTTTAAAAATAGTAATAAAACCTTTTAGGCTGGCCATGGTGGTGCACACCTTTAATCCCAGCACTTGGGAGGCAGAGATAGGATTGCTGTGAGTTCAAGGCCATCTTGAGACTACATAGTGAATTCCAGGTCAGCCTAGGCTAGAGGAAGACCCTACCTTGATAAAAAAAACAAAACAAGGGGCTGGAGGGATGACTCAGTGATCAAGGCACTTGCCTGCAAAGCCTGGCAACCCAAATTTGATTCCTCAGTACTCAGATAAAACCAGATCCACTAAGTGGCCCATGCGTCTGGAGTTCATTTGCACTGGCTAGAGGCCCTGGTGCGCTCATCTTTCTCTGCTTGCAAATAAATAAAAATATTTTTTAAAAACTTTTGCATTTCTTTTAAGCTTCCCCCCCCCCTAGAAATATGACATGTAAAAAAAGTTCAGGGAAGCCAGGCACGGTAGCACAAGCCTTTAATCCCAGCACTCAGTCTCAGATGGCCTTGAACTCACGGTGATCCTCCAACCTCTGCCTCCCCAGTGCTAAGATTAAAGGCGTTCGCCAAGATTAAAGGCGCTCGCCACCATATTCTTTTAAAGTCACTGACCTTTTTCTTTTATGTGTGCTAGCTCTTCCTTTCTCCCTGCCTGGTTTTTGGAAGGGTCTCATGTATTCCAAGCTGACCTTGAACTCACTAGCACTTGATCCTTCCCCCAGCTCCTAAGTGCTGGGATGGCAGGCATGTGTCACCTCTCTCTACCTTCTTTCTTGAGTTGGGGCCGGTATGTGACCCCAGGTGGGCTCCTGGGCTCCAGTGGTCCTGCTGTCTCAGCCCTCCCTCCAGTGGCCACTCTGCAGTCAAGAGATTTCCTCAAAGACAATGATACTGGGCTGGAGAGATGGCTCAGCAATTAAGGCCCTTGCTCCCAGTGCCTAAGGACCCAGGTTCAATTCCCCAGGACCCACATCAGCCAGACCCACAGGTGGTGGCCCTGGTTCTCTCTCTCTCTCTCTCTCTCTCTCTCTCTCTCTCTCTCTCTCTCTCTCTCTCTCTGTAGCTCTCTGCTTGAAAATGAATAAATAAAATATTTTTTTAAAAAGGCATGCACCACCACACCTGGCTCTTCATACATATTTACAAAAATAAAAGATATCAAAACAAAATAGCGACTAATTGAGAAGGGGATGGGGAGGGAATTATCATGCTTTATTGTCTACAATTATGCAAGCTGTCAATAAAAAGTTTAATTGAAAAGATTTCCTAATGCGAGAAGAAACATTCGGCATTTATTTAAAATGCAAATGGCTTCCGATCCTCTTTTGGATTTCTCAATCCCTACAGTCTCAAAGGGAGGAAATGTCCGGGTGAAGGAAGCCCTCCTGCAGACAGGAGAGGAGGCGTGGGAGCGGAACCCACGCGAGACGGAAGCAGGAGCGGCCTCGCGGAGGGGGAGGCATTTCCCGGGAGGACCGCGCCGGCGGGTTTGAGCGAGCGGACCGGAAGGAGCCCGGAGGAAGCTGTCCCGGCTCCATGGCGGGTCCCGTCAGCCTGCGGGAGCTTCTGCAGGGCGCCTCGGCCTGGACGGGCTCCGACAGCCCGGGAGGCGGCCCTTCGGAAGGCGGAGGCGGCGCCGCGGAGCCCCCGTGGAGGGAGGACGAGATCTGCGTGGTGGGGATCTTCGGCAAGACGGCCCTGCGCCTGAATTCCGAGAAGTTTTCCATCGTGAACACCGTGTGCGACCGGCAGGTGTTTCCTCTGTTCCATCAGCAAGATGCCGGGGACCCGGTGGCGGATGGGAAGCCCGAGGCCGGCGCCCTCGGGGAGGTGGGAGGAGCCGGGGACCCCGGGGCTGCAGCCGGAGAGGCGGCTGGAGGAGGGCTGGCCGCCGCCGCCGCCGCCGCCGCCGCCGAGGGGACCCAGGACTTCAGCCTACTGCAGGCCTATTACCACCAGGACAGCAAGGTCCTCTTCCTCCTACTGACCTCCATCTGCGACAACTCGCAGCTCCTGCGGGCCTGCCGGGCTCTCCAGAGCGGGGAGGCCGGGGGAGGACCCTCTCTGCCGCATGCAGAAGCGCACGAGTTCTGGAAGCACCAGGAGAAGCTGCAGTGCCTCAGTCTCCTCTACCTGTTCTCCGTCTGTCATATCCTGCTCCTGGTGCATCCCACGTGCTCCTTTGACATCACCTACGATCGGGTCTTCCGAGCCCTGGATGGACTCAGACAGAAAGTCCTGCCTCTCCTCAAAGCAGCCATTAAGGACTGTCCGGTTGGCAAAGACTGGAAGCTGAACTGTCGACCTTGTCCGCCTAGACTCCTTTTCCTCTTCCAACTCAACGGGGCCCTGAAGGTGGAGCCCCCTCGGAACCAAGATGCAGCTCATCCAGACAAACCCAAAAAGCATTCCCCTAAAAGAAGGCTGCAACATGCCCTGGAGGACCAGATCTATAGAATCTTCCGCAAGAGTCGAGTCTTAACGAATCAGAGCATCAACTGCCTCTTTACTGTACCTGCCAACCAAGCTTTTGTGTACATCGTCCCAGGAAGCCAGGAGGAGGACCCGGTAGGCATGTTGCTGGACCAACTTAGGAGTCATTGTACTGTGAAGGACCCTGAATCTCTGCTGGTGCCTGCACCCCTTTCTGGACCCAGGCGCTACCAGGGGATGAGACAGCACAGCCGACAGCAGCTCTCCTTCCATATTGACAGTAGCAATTCTAGTTCTTCAGGCCAGCTCGTCGATTTCACTCTTCGAGAATTCCTGTGGCAGCATGTGGAGCTGGTCCTAAGCAAGAAGGGTTTTGATGACAGCGTGGGCAGGAACCCCCAGCCTTCCCATTTTGAACTTCCCACCTACCAGAAGTGGATCTCAGCAGCTACAAAACTGTATGAAGTGGCTATTGATGGGAAGGAGGAGGACGTGGGATCACCCACTGGGGAACTGACATCTAAGATTTTAAGCAGTATTAAAGTCTTAGAAGGATTTTTGGATATCGACACAAAATTTTCCGAAAATCGGTGCCAAAAAGCTTTACCCATGGCCCATAGTGCCTACCAGTCAAATTTGCCTCACAATTACACAATGACGGTCCATAAGAATCAGCTTGCCCAGGCTCTTCGAGTGTATAGTCAGCATGCTCGGGGTCCAGCCTTTCACAAATACGCCATGCAGTTACACGAGGACTGCTACAAATTTTGGAGCAATGGCCACCAGCTCTGTGAGGAGAGGAGTTTAACTGATCAACACTGTGTACATAAGTTCCACTCCTTACCTAAATCAGGTAGCTGAAATCGTTCAACTGTTTTATTTTGAAATTTGATTTGTTTGTTTGCATGTGGGGTGGTGTGTCTGTCTGTCTGTCCACAAGCCAGGGTCTCTTGGCACTGCAGAGGAATACCGGTCCAGTTTTATTTGGGTGGCTGGGAAATTGACTACTGGGCTGGCAGGCTTTTCAAGCAAACGCTTTTAATGGCTGAATCATGTGCCCAGCATCTTGAGGGGTTTTCTTTTTTGTTTTTTCTAATTGAAGTAACTACACACTGTACCACCTCTGGTTTATCTCAGACTTCCAAGTGTTGAGAGTAGACATATGACCCACCACGACCAGATTTGAGTGATGATTTTACTCTTTTTTTTTTTTTTTTTTTTTTTTTTTTTTTTTTTTGAGGTAGGGTCTCTCTCGAGACCTGGAATTCGCTCTGTAGTCTCAGGGTGGCCTCGTATTTACAGCAATCTGCCTACCTACCTCTGCTTCCTGAGTTGCTGAGATTAAAGGCGTGCGATACCACTACTGGCTTAAAAAATGTTTTAGTTATTTGTAAGCAGAAAGATTGAGAGAGTGAGTATAGCCAAGGCCTCCAGCCACTGCAAAGGAACTCCAGATGCATGTGCCACTTTGTGTATCTGGCCTACATGGGTACTGGGGAATTGAGCCAGGGTCCTTGGGCTAGAGGCAACTGCCTTAACCATTGAACCATCTCCAGCCCTTGTTTGCTTGTCCTTTTTTTAGATTATTCCACATTTTTTTTTAGATCATTCCTTTTTTTTAGATTACCATTTTGTTGTTGTTGTTTTTAAGATAGGGTCTCACTGCAGCCAATCCCAAACTGGCCTTGAACTCACAGCAATCCTCCTATCTCTGCCTCCCAAGTGCTGGGATTAAAGGCGTGGCCCGGTATGTTTTTATTCTTTATGCTGATTTGTTTCCTTATGCAGTGACTTTTAAAATTTATTTATTTCCAAGCAGAGAAATAGAGAGGGTGAATGGGAATACCAGGCCTCTTGCCACTGGAAATGAACTCCAGATGAATGCACTACTTTGTGCATTTGGCTTTATGTGGGTACAGGCTAGTATAGGCTGTTTGTCTTTGCAAACAAGTGTCTTTAACCACTGAGCCATCTCTCCAGCCCTGCATTGATATTTTTTAAAGATTCCTGCAGAAATTAAAATGCATCAGGCTTTTCTTTTTTTTTTTTTTTTTGGAGGGAGGGAGTTTTTCAAGGTAGAGTCTCTCTCTAGCCCAGGCTGACCTGGAATTCACTATGTTGTCTCAGGGTGGCCTACTTCAGCCTCCCCAGTGCTGGGATTAAAGGTTATCTCCTACTGTAAAAGAAAAATGTCAGCCATGACTGATTTCTTAGTTTCTTGTATTTAAAGAAACAACCTAGTGAAGTGGTAAATGATCATTATTAAGTAGCATGAAGATTAAAAATTTTATACAAACAAAAAAATTTTTTTTTGCTTGTATGTTTGTGAGTGCACACGTACACACGCCAGGGTGTCTTGCTGCTGCAAACACCAGACTACACACCAATTTTGTGTCTTGCTTCATGTGGGTACAGGAGACCCAGGCCAGTAGATTTTGCAAGCAGGCACCTTTCACCACTGTGCTGTCTTCCCAGCCTTGTAGGAACGTTTTTGTTTTGGAGTATTTGTTGTTTCAAGATGAATGTATTAAAGTATTTTATTTATTTAATTTATTTATTTATTTATGTGAGGGAGAGAAAGAGGCTAATAGAATGGGTTAGGGCTCAGGCCTCCAGACACATGTGTCCTACCCACTGAGATATCTCCCCAACCCAGAGATTGTAAATTAAAACTGGGGGATCTAGTTGCTGGTAGGGTGGTATGCATGTGGCTTGTATTCCATCCCCATCAATGGGGGAGGGGAAACTTTAGAATGAAAATATGAATTATATATTTTCACTTGCTGCTTCTGGTATGTGTATTTAGTCAAATCCCCCACCCTTTCTATGTGTATATGTTTTTCTTTTATCCTTTACTATTTTTTCAAGGCGGAGTTTCACTCTTGCCCATGCTAACAAAGGTGTGTCTCACCATTCTTGGCTTGTATGTTTTTCTTACTTCCAAAAAAACTACTTGGAGAATTGAGGGGGGGGAGGGTTCAGTTGTAGAATGCAAAGTAAACTTGGCTCAGTGCTGTATTTGTGGAATTAATAATGATTATTCATTTTCCAGGAGAAAAGCCAGAAGCTGATAGAAATCCCCCTGTGCTATATCACAACAGCCGAGCTCGGTCCACTGGTGCCTGTAACTGTGGAAGGAAGCAAGCACCTCGGGATGATCCCTTTGATATCAAGGCAGCTAACTATGACTTTTATCAGGTAGGCCTTGAAGTTTTTCTTCTCTCTCTCTCTCCTATTATTTTTTGTTGTTGTTTTTTGTTTTTTCGAGGTAGGGTCTCACTCTAGTCCAGGCTGACCTGGAATTCACTATGTAGTCTCAGGGTGGCCTTGAACTCATGGTGATCCTCCTACCTCTGCCTCCCGAGTGCTGGGATTAAAGGCGTGCGCCACCACGCCCGGCCCTATTTGTTTTTATTTTAAGTTTAAAAATTGACACTGTCTCCATCTTTATAGCTTCTGGAAGAAAAATGCTGTGGAAAATTGGATCATATCAATTTCCCAGTGTTTGAACCAAGTACTCCAGATCCTGCTCCTGCCAAAAATGAATCCTCTCCTGCTCCTCCAGATTCAGATGCTGACAAACTTAAAGAGAAAGAACCTCAAACCCAAGGAGAGAGCACAAGCCTGAGTTTAGCTTTGAGTTTGGGCCAATCCACAGACAGCTTAGGTACCTATCCAGCTGACCCACAAGCAGGAGGAGACAATCCTGATGTTCATGGCCAAGGAGAAGTAAAAACTGAAAAGAGACCAAACTTGGTTGATCGGCAGGCATCCACAGTTGAGTATCTCCCAGGCATGCTGCATTCAAACTGCCCGAAAGGTCTCCTACCCAAATTCTCCAGCTGGTCTTTGGTTAAACTAGGCCCAGCCAAATCTTACAACTTTCATACAGGTTTGGACCAACAGGGTTTTGTTCCAGGAACAAACTACCTTATGCCATGGGACATTGTCATTAGGACGAGGGCTGAAGATGAAGGAGACTTAGACACAAATTCATGGCCTGCTCCAAATAAAGCTATTCCTGGAAAGAGAAGTGCGGTTGTAATGGGCAGAGGAAGACGGAGAGACGACATAGCTCGAGCTTTTGTGGGCTTTGAATACGAAGACTCTCGAGGTCGGAGATTCATGTGCTCAGGACCTGACAAAGTCATGAAAGTGATGGGAAGTGGACCAAAGGAGTCAGCTCTAAAAGCCCTAAACAGTGACATGCCCTTATATATTCTGTCATCATCTCAGGGGAGAGGGCTAAAACCACACTATGCTCAACTTATGAGGCTCTTCGTTGTGGTTCCTGATGCTCCTTTGCAGATAATACTCATGCCTCAGGTAAGACATAATCAAACAAAATGGTAGTGCTTGTGGTTTTCATTGTTTTTGACATACTTATTTACTTGCTTGCATGTGTGTATGAACATGCGTGCCAGGGTCTCTTGCCACTGAAAATGAAACACAAGAGGCTTATACGACTTTCTGCATCAGGCTTTAAGTGGGTGGCTGGGGGATTGAACCTGGGCCAGCAGGCTTTGTAAGCAAGTGGTTTTAACTACTGAGCCATCTCTCCAACCTCTGTTTTATATAAATATATATATATATGTATATATATATATATAATCATTCATTTTCAAGCAAAGAGATAGAGAAACACAGAGAGCGAGAGCAAGCGCACAAGGGCCACCACCTTGTGGGTCTGGCTCATGTGGGCTCTGGGGAACCGAACCTGGGTCCCCAGGCACTGGAGGCAAGTGCCCCAACCACTGAGCCACTTCTCCAGCCCTATATATATATTTTTAATATTTTATTTATTCATTTTTCAAGCAGAGAGAGACAGAGAGAGCACCAGAGCCACCACCTTGTGGGTCTGTCTTATGTGGGTCCTGGGGAATTGAACCAGGGGCCTTAGGTACTGGAGGCAAGTGCCTTAACCGCTGAGCCATCTCTCCAGCCCCTCTGTTTATATTTTTTAAAACATTTTAAAATATTAATTTATTTATTTGAGAGAGAGAGAGAGAAAATGAGAATGAATTGGTGCATCAGGGCCTCTAGCCACTCCAAAGGAACTCCAGACACATGTGCCACCTTGTGCATCTATCTGGTTTTATGTGGGTACTGGGGAATCAAATTCGGGTCCTTCTGTTTTGTGGGCAAATACCTTAACCGCTAAGCCTTTTCTCCAGCCCTTTTTTTTTTTTTTGTTTTGAGACAGGGTCTTATATAGCCCAGGCTTATGTTGAACCCACTATTTATCTAAGGATGACTTTGAACTTCTTGTCCTCCTTCCTTTACCTACCTTCCAAGTGCTAGGATTGATCACAGGCACACACCACTATGACATGTCCAGTTTTATGTAGTGTCAGGGATCAAACCCAATGTTTCCTGCATCTTAAGCAAACACTTTTACCAACCAACTAGATTGCATCACTAACCCATGATGCTTATTTTGATTTTTTTTTTTTTTTTTGAGATAGGATATCACGTGGCCCAGGCTGGCCTCCACCTCACTGTGGAGTGAAAGATGACCTTAAACTCCTAATCCTCCTGCCTCTATCTCCCAAGCTCCCAAGTGCTGGGATCACAGGCATGCATCACCACCCTTTGGGTTTTTGTTTTCTTTTTATTATTTTAATTTTTTTTATTTTGACAGGGTCTCAAATGTATCCCTGCCTAAGAGTAGCCTTGAACTCTTTAATCCTCCTACCCGACCTCCCAAGTTCTGGGATTACTGACATATATGACATATACCACAATGCTTGGCTCTTTATTTATTTTTTTTAATGCATGTGTGTACGTATGTGCATGTATGTATAATCATATACGGGTCTCATGTGTATAGAGGCCAGAAGACAGCCTTGAGTGTCACCTCATTTGAGATATGGTCTCTCACTGGTCTAGAGTGCACCAATTAGGCTAGAGTAGCTGACCAGTGGGCCCAGGGATCCTTCTGTCTCTACCTCCCCATCACTGGGACTAGAGTCAAGTAGTACCATTCCCATACTTTCTAGATGGATATTGGGGATTGAACTCAGTTCTACATGTTGTCAAAATAAGCATTTTGCTAACTGAGCTATCTTTTCAACCCTTCCCCCCACTCTTGTTTTGATTATTTTTAAAAATACAAAATAAGCTGGACTTGATGATTGATGCCTATGATTGTAATTGTAATCTTTTTTAATATTTTATTTATTTACTTGAGAGAGAATGGGCATGTCAGCCCCCCCCTCCCCCCAGCCACTGCAAGTGAACATGCGCCACTTTGTGCATCTGGCTTTACATGGTTACTGGGGAATTGAGCCCGAGTTCTCAGGCTCTACAAGCAAGTGTCTTAACCACTGAGCTATATCTCCCGCCATGTAATTGTAATCTTAACACTCCAGAGGCTGAGGCAGGAGGATATTTATTGGATTCTAGGCTACATGAGCCCAGTCTCAGGAAAACAAAAAAGCTTGACTCTTGGTTGAGAAAGAAGTTAACTACTGGGTCATGTCTTTCTTCCTGTGACTCTCAGAAAAGCTTGTGCTCATGCTTTCTGTGTGTCTTTCATTTTGAGTGCCTTCTTTCTCTCCTTTTTTTTTTTTTTCCCCCAAGGTAGGGTCTCACTCTGGCCTAGGCTGACCTGGAATTCACTATGTAGTCTCAGGCTGGCCTCCAACTCCCATGACCCTCCTACCTCAAGTGCTAGAGTGCTAGGATTAAAGACAGCCTGTGCTCTTATCATCAACTTCCAACTATAGCTTCTTAATCTTTTTTAATTCAGTGTCTTTATTGATTAAACTGTAACAACAAACATGAGACAAACAGAATTTTTAATTTTTTCCCTAGTTAATAAACATCTGGGTTGGAAGTACAGTTAAATACCAAAAACTAACCATGTGTGGTGGCACAAGCCTTTAATCCCAGCACTTGGGAGACAGAGGTAGGAGGATCACCGTGAGTTCAAGACCACCCTGAGACTACATAGTGAATTCCAGGTCAGCCTGGGCTACAGTGAGACCCTACCTCGAAAAAAAAATATATACTGGGGCTAGAGAGATGGTTTATCTGTTAAGGTACGTGCATGAAAAGCCTAATGACCTGGGTTTGATTCCCTATTACCCACGTAAAGCCAGATGCACAAAGGGGCGCATGCATCTGGAATTAGTTTGCAGTGGCTAGAGGTCCTGGTGTTCTTTCTCTCTCTCTCTTTCTCTCTCTCTCTCTCTCTCTCTCTCTCTCTCTCTCTTCCTCCCTCTCTCCCCCTCCATCTCACTGTGCTTGCAAACATTTTTTTTTAATTTAAAAAACCAAAAGCTGGTCATAGAATGACAAAGGACAACCTCAGGATACCTGGTGCCCTCTACCATGTGCTCCTGACAGAAAACGGGAGGGGAAGCTGGGTGTGGTGGCACACGCCTTTAATCACAGCACTGTGAGTTCAAGGCCACCCTGAGACTACATAGTGAATTCCAGGTCAGCCTGGGCTAGAGTGAGACCCTACCTCGAAAAACCAAAAAAAAAATAAAGAAAAGAAAAGAAAAGAAAATGGGAGGGAAGGCTGAAGGAATACGGGAGGACCAAGGGAAGTGCTGATAGCCTCTGCCTTCCAGTCAGCTTCATCTTAGCTGCTCTTTGAACCTACACTGTGATTAGGCACTTATCTTCTAGGCATTTTAAAAAAAAATATTTATTTCTTTGCAAGCAGAGAGAGAGACCAAGAGAGAAAGGATTCTCCATCTGCTGCAAGCAGACTCCAGATGCATGCGCCAGTTTGTGCATCTTGCTTTATGTGGGAACTAGAGAACGAAACTCAGGTCAATGGGATTTGCAGGCAAGCGCCTTAACTGCTGAGCTATCTCTCCAGCCCTCTTCAAGGTACTTAATAAGAAATAAAAAAGTAATTGTATTACCTGTGTTTTTCAGGTTCAACCAGGCCCACCACCATGTCCAGTATTTTATCCAGAAAAACAAGAAATCACTCTACCACCTGATGGCCTTTGGGTATTGAGATTTCCTTATGCATATGTGACTGAGAGAGGGCCTTGTTTCCCTCCTAAGGAAAATGTACAGTTAATGAGCTATAAGGTGCTTCGTGGAGTTCTTAAAGCAGTGACACAATAAGGGTTTCCAGGCCATTCAATCCTAACTGGAGCTGGTACTTGGTATTTGTTGTTGGTGTGTGTGTGTGAATTTTTTTTTATATATGATACTGTGTTTTCCCAAAACCCAAAATGCCCAATATGTTTTTTGGTTACAGGGTTTCAGTATTTGGACAATAATTGTTCTACTCTCTCATTATGTTGTGGATATTTATTGTAAACGGTGTTATCACAACTTTTCAATAAGTTTGTTCTAGAAAAAAATGACATAAAATATATCATTGGTTTCTTTTAGATTATCCATAATAAAACATGTTTCTGTCCTAATTGAGTATTGCATAACCATTTTGGGTAAAACTTTTGTTTTTGCTAAAATGATATTTCAGTTGGGATTTCAAATGTCTTCATTTCAAATGTCTTCATTTTCAAATGTCTTCACAAGATGACCAAGCCAGAATGGCCCATGCCTGTAATCCTAGCACTTCATTTGAGTCAGGAGGATCTTTTTTTTTTTTAAGTCTTAAATATATATTTATTGTCCATAATGAGTTACATTATTCAGTGGGCAAACAATGAGTTGTTATCCCCAATTCCCCAGTGCCCTCCCTCCCCATCCCCAATCAGCTGAATATCCTCCTCCGTGGGCCGTCTGGATCAGTCCTTGTGGCATGGGACCCTGGATAGCCTCGTACTCAGCCTGGTCCTCCGAGTCAGGAGGATCTTGAGTGTGAAGCCAGCCTACAAGACACTGCCTGGAAACAAAACCATGGAACTGAACGTGACACATGCCTATAATCCCAACACTCAGGACAGGAGAAGGCTACCTTTCACTACAAATCAAGTTGAAGGCCAGCCAAAGCTATATAAGCTCCTGTCTCCAAAAAGAGTGATCAATTAGATTATCTGTTAATATCATGATGCAACTGCAAAAAATAGAAATCACGTTTGTTTGCTTCAATCCTGTACTTTTGTTATTTAGTTTTATTTGTTTGTTTGCTTGCAAACAGAGAGAAACAGACAGGGGGCATACCAGGGCCTCTAGCCACTGTAAATGAACTGCAGATACATGCACTACTTCGTATATCTGGCTTTTATGAGAGTACTAGGGAATCAAACTCAGGTCATTAGGTTTTGTAGGCAAGTGCCTTAACCGCTAAGCCATCTTTCCAGCTCTGTTTAGTTCCTTCATTCATGTGTTTTCTGAGGTAGGGTCTTGCTATAGCCCAGGCTGCCCTAAAATTCACTATGTAGTTTCAGGGTGGCCTAGAACTCACAGCAACCCTCCTGCTTCTACCTCCAGAGTGCTGGGACTAAAGATGTGCCCCACCACACCCAAATGACTTTGAATTTTTGATCCTTCTGCCTCCACCTTCTGAATGCTGGGATTGCAGATGTGCACCACCACTTCCAGTTGAACTAAAGAAATTTGGGGCCAGGCGTGGTGGCACACGCCTTTAATCCCAGCACTCGGGAGGCAGAGGTAGGAGGATTGCTGAGTTCAAGGCCACCCTGAGACTACAGAGTGAATTCCAGGTCAGCCTTGACTAGAGTAAGACCCTACCTCAAAAAACCAAGAAATAAAAATAAAATAAAAAAGAAATTTGGGGGGCTGAGATGACTCAGCAATTAAAGGTGCTTCCTTGCAAATCCTGTTGGCCTGGGTTCAATTACCCAGTACCCACATAAAGCCAGCTGCACAAAGTGGTGGGTGCATGTGTCTGGAGTTTGCAATAGCAAGAGGCCCTGGTATGGCTATGCCAAGTGTGGTGGTGCACGCCTGGTGCTCGGGAGGCAAAGGTAGGAGGATCACCATGAGTTTGAGGCCAGCCTGAGACTACATAGTGAATTCCAGGTCAGCCTGGACTAGAGTGAGACCCTACCTCAAAAAAAAAATAAAAAGAAAGAAAAAATATATATGCATATACATATACACCTACACACATACACATTTTTGTGTTTTGGTTTTGTTTGAGATAGGATCTGGCTGTAGCTCAGGCTGACCTGGAATTCACTATGCAGTCTCAGGCTCACTATGCCATCAGTCTCAAACTCATGGCAGTTCTACCTTGCTTCCCAAGTACTGGGATTAAAGGTGTGTGCCACCACACCTGGCTTGTTTGCACTTTTTTTCAAATATTTATTTATTATTTGTGAGAAAAAGGGAGAGAAAATAGATGCACCAGGAATTCTTGCTGCTGCAAATAAACTCCAGAGATATGTGCCACCCTGCATCTGACTTTGCATGGGCCCTGCGGAATCAAATCTGGGTCCTTAGGCTTTGGAGGCAAGCACCTAAGCCATCTCTAGCCCTAAAAATAATTTAATCTATAAGATATTTAAGATGGTTATGGTGGTGAACTATAAGAACAAACAGAATGAACTATGGGAAAGAAGTGGGAATATTCTGTACCTTACAAATAACTTTTCTGACAATATTGCTGTGAGATGCTAAATTTCTTGCTTGTAACTTGCCCTAAGGTTTATCTTTCAACTGTGTGATCCACTCACTAAAGGCATGACAAGGTTTCCTCTGCCCTGGTGTAACTTTGGCCTGAACAGCACAGATGACTAATATTGATACGCAATGTAAAGAAATGCTGACTGGCCTTAAGATATGATCTTTGCCCAATTTCTTCAGAGGCCTGGTTGGACTCTCAACTCAGAGCGTTCATGCGTAAGAAGTGAGGTCAGTAGCTATTGCCCCACAGATCTGTTGAAGTCACAGGTGGGCTTAGTGTGATTGCATTTGTATGTGTGTTCTGGATCAGCCAGTCATACTCCTAAATTCCTTCCTTTAACAGTCATTTAAGGATTTCCCAAGGTTGACAGCTCCTTACCATTTGCTCCTACATTGTATTACTTGTCCATGTCTTACTGGTTTTTTTGTTTTGTTTTGTTTTTCGAGGTAGGGTCTCGCTCTAGCCCAGGCTGACCTGGAATTCACTCTGTAGTCTCAGGCTGGCCTCGAACTCACGGCGATCCTCCTACCTCTGCCTCCTGAGTGCTGGGATTAAAGGCGTGAGCCACCACGCCCAGCTTCTTACTGGTTTTTGACTGTTTAATAAAAGTGCCAATGAGGTCGGTTGTGGTGATGCACACCTTTAGTCCCAGCTCTTGGGAGGCAGAAGTAGGAGGATAGAAGTGAGTTCAAGGCCACCCTAAGACTACATAGTGAATTCCAGGTCAGCCTAGGCTAGAGTGAAATCCTACCTCGAAAAACAACCAAACAGCAACAACAAAAATGTGTGGGCTGGGGAGCTGGCTCATCGGTTAAAGGTGTTTGCTTGCAGGGCTTCATGGCCCAAGTTTGAGTCCCCAGTACTCATATAGAGCCAGATACACAGAATATCACCATAATTGGAGAAATGTCACACATTAGATAAGTACAAAATAAATTTATAACAAAACTAATATAATTGATATTTTCCCAGAAATAGTGACCTTGAAATGCTGTAATGCAATAGATTTTGAGATCTTAGTCTTAATATATATGAAATAATATTCAACATATTTCTTTTTTTTATTTTATTTATTCATTTTTCAAGCAGACAGAGAGAGAGAGAGAGAGAGGGAGAGAGAACACCAGGGCCATCACCTTGTGGGTCTGGCTTATGTGGGTACTGAGGAATTGAACTGGGGGCCTTAGGCACTGGAGGCAAGTGCCTTAACTGCTGAGCCATCTCTCCAGCCCAATATTATATATATATATATATATATATATATATATATATATATATATATATCTTTTTTAAATATTTTATTTATTCATTTTCAAGCAGAGAGATACAGAAAGAGAGAGAGAGAGAACCAGGACTACCACCTTGTGGGTCTGGCATATGTGGGTACTGGGGAATTGAACCCAGGGCCTTAGGCACTGGAGACAAGTGCCTTAACCGCTGAGCCAGCTCTCCAGCCCTATTCAATATATTTCTACTTTAAAAACTGCTAATTGAGCCGGACATGGTGGCACACGCCTTTAATCCCAGCACTTGGGAGGCAGAGGTAGGAGGATCACCATGAGTTCAAGGCCACCCTGAGAC
>PVHP010036080.1:0-18119 GCA_004024765.1 Zapus hudsonius | reverse complement strand
GGCCATCTTTGGATCCATATTTCAGCCAACCAATCAAATAAACTTTTGGAACCACTTCTAACTTCAAGAGCTGCAGTATTAAATCTGAAATCATTGGTCAATGGGCCCATTCCGATAAATTCAGCCTGATCCAATATTATATTCCTCCCTCTGTTATCCCATACCTTCAGAATCCACTCCCACACATGTTCTCCATCCTTCTGCCTATAGAAGTTAAAAAACTCTTGAAGTTCTTTAGGGGTGTATTTCACCTCCTCTACACATTCTATCTCACCTTTTGGGGCCTGCCTTGCTTTCCTTCAGGTTAGAGGCCTAAGGGCGAAGGTGGGTGGGGACTGAGGGATAAGCTTACATTCAGCACCTTCAGCTGGAGGTGTGAATGCAGATTCCTCAGACAAAGGATTCTTTCCCCCAGGCAAGGAGGAAGAGGGTAAGGCTTCTGGGGGTGGGGGTGGGTTGGGGATGCAACTGCTGCTAGTGGAGGTGAGACTGCTTCCTCAGGCAGGATAACTTCAGAGTCTGAGAGTTCAGTGTCCCCAGATTCTTCAGGATCTTCCCACACATCACCATCCCAAGTTTCATAATCCCATTCCTTTCCAATAAGTGCCCTCACTTTAACTTCTGACACCCTGTGAGACTGGGACTTGAACTTGCGTTGCAAGTTAGCCAATCGCACAATGAGAGCTTGAGTTTGTTTTTCTGCAATTTGAACCTTATTGCTGTTAGAGATTAGACTGTCCTCCAGGGCAATCTTAGAAACCTTCATATCATGTATTTGGGTCTTAAGCTTGGAAGTTTCCTTTCTGAGTTTCTGTTTGTCCCTTACTAGTTTTTCCAGAGATGCTAGAAGAAGCCAGCCAGCGTCATCATTCGTCTTACTTTTCCATAAATATTCAAAGGTTTTAAATATCGAGTCACTAAATTCCTCGCTCCTCGTAAGAGGTGACTCAGGATCACTACAAACATCTATTTCATGGATCAGTTTAAATAATTCACACCATGGATTATCAGCCTTCTTATTACCAACAACAGTGCTCTCCTCATTGCCATTAGGGCCTTTAGTAGCACTGAAATCGAAGAGATGAATCCAGATAGCCCCCAAGGGCACTAGAAAAAGCCATTCTTAGAATTCTGTTTCTCTAGAACCACTTCTGGTACCAACATCTGTATTAGTCAGGGTTCTCTAGAAGGAAGAGTTGATAGAATGGATATATAAAAAAAGGAATTTACTGAGACAGCTTACAGTAGTCCAATAGCAGCAGTCTGTAGGCCCACAGGTAAGGAACCAGTAGCTGTTCAATCCACGTAGATGGATGTCTCAGCAGTCCCAATCCAGCTCAAAAGGCCTGATGAATCCCTGGGGAGCAGCTGCTCTTCAGTCCACGATGTGAGGCCTAGGGGCTAGGAAACTGGGTTCCGATGTTCAGGAAGGGTAGGAGAGCAGGATGCGAGGGCAAGTCAAGAACCAGCACCAGCCGCAGGGGGAGGAAGGAAGAGCGTCTCCTTCCCCTTAAGCTTCCTTATATTAGTCTCCTTCTGGAAGGCCCACCCAGGATTACTATGGATTAGCTCAAATTGACAAGTTTAACCATCACAAGTCTTCTCCAAAATCCCAAAAGGAATTTTCAATCCTTTCTGCAGGCAAGCTCAGGGATCCACCCAAGATTATTATGGATTAGCTCAAATTGACAAATTTAACCATCACAAGCAGTCAGTCAATATGGGGGCAGACAATGTGTCTGGATATTCCCTCCCATCCTATGGCTCTTGTAATATTTTTGCCCCCTCTTCTGCCAATTTTCCTGAGCTTTGATGGGGACATTTTTAGTATATTTTTGTGTTGAGCTTTCAGCAAATTCTATATTTCTGCTTTGGTGCATTTTGAATTTTAACTATAATTATCAAATTAAATATACTTTTTGAGAGGGCTTTATTCACTTAAACACTCCCAGTACTGCTAACTTTAAGCACAATATGCAAACAGATGTAAGGCTTCAGAGAAGAACATCAGCCCACGTGAGTGTTCCCTCAGCTATAGTGCCCAATGCACCCCTAAAATGAAAATCACTGTCACCAAGAGCTCCTAGACTCAAAGCTATCTGATTTCCATGTGGCAACTATGGAAAAAAATGTCATACACTTGAGCTGAAATATAGGTTACAACCTTTCTTTCTGTGTTTCACAGCAATCTAGGCCCTTCTGTAAGTTATACAGGATATCAGCAGCAGGACATCAGGTCCTTTTCCTTGAAAGCCTCTTGATAGGTCCATGTGGGACAGCAGAAGAGGTTAGCCTCATAGTCATTCTTTCCAGCATTCACTTTTTTATGCATTCCTTTAGTCCATAGGATGTGCATTTTAAGCTTCTTCCAAGTATCCCTTTATTACTGCATAGTAATTAGGATCAGCTGAAATGCCCCTGCTTTTGCTCTACCAATTTTAATTGGCAGTAAACATAGTCTGATTTACTGAGAGCATTGCTTTCAGGAGACTCCTCACTGTCTCAAACTGACAGGATGTGTGGTTGCATTTTTTGTCTGTTTTGTTTCAGTGAGGAAAAGCTTGCTTTAGTCCTTTTGTGAATTTACTATTACATTGTGCTTGATTTATGAGTTTTGAATTGCACCTTTTAATTTCTGCACTGAAAATGAAAAATGTAGAACTCTCCAAGGAATTTAATTAATTTTAGTTTTTAAAAGCAGTTTTGGCTTAGTATTCACAAACAAGGAATGTACTTACATCTCATTTCTCATTTCTCAGAATGAGTGTTATCAGTAAGACTGGTGGTGAGTGAGTTGCCTCCTGAAAGCTAGTAAGAAACAGACAAGAGAGGAGTAACATAATGGTCACACTAGGGGATAAGAGATTTTATCCCTGGGACAGGAGTTCTCTCTAAGAGGTCCTATATGTGTGTGGTTCAGTCTACATCAGATTATAACAATAAAATAACAATTATTTCTCAGATATGCATAGGTCATATCAAAATATAAGGATACTTTACCCATATACTTCGAGCTTTTTCTTTTATGGTGTTTTATTAATAATAATTATTACCACCAACATCTACATATAATTTTGACTCGATACAAAACAGAAATGTCTCCCTGGATTTCCTTGCACTATATAAAATATAGTGATCCAAATTGATTAGTTAAAATAGATTTATTTAAAATTGGCACTTCAGAATAACTTTGTAGCAATATATAGAACTCATTCATTCTGAGTGTCTTGATCATTGCTTTGTTTAGATGGTGGCAGCACAGAGGAGAACCATATACACAGGCATTAACATAGTCTTATCTATTGTGATGTATGGGCAGTTATGGTACGCCTTGACTCCTTTTTGTATTCTTGACAAATACAAAATATTAGCTTTTCTGAATGTAGAACAAATGTTTGATGACATTTTTAATGCACAAGAATAAAAATAAAATGGATAAAGAAGAGATGATGTGGAAAATGTAATATTTATGTGTATTTATCTGTTATACATAATGACAGGAGGCCCTCATGTGGCCAAACTCTCTCTTTCTCTATCTCTCAAATAAATAAATAAATAAATAAATAAATAAATAAATAAATAAATAAATAAATAAATGAAATGTAAAACAAATGTCTTCTCTCATTACTTAGCAATTCCTTCTGAACTTCAGTCTAACTGGTCAAAAATATCTTCATTTCTGATTTATGTACTTATTAATTTACATTTACACTCTCTACCATTTATTAAAGTTCTTCTGGTGTGGAAAGGAGAGATTGAGTTCTAAAGAAAATTGTAAAACAAAACAAAGCAGAAGGGGTAGAGGAAAGTACAACTACCCTCCAAAAAAACTAACAGAAACTTAATACAAATATAAATAAATCTTAAAACAACTATTTTTAGAGATGGGGCCTACCTATGTAGTCCTGGCTGGCCTTAAATTTATGACCATTCACCCCAGTCTCCAGAGTGCTGGAATTACAAATGTGAGCCTTGATGCCAAGCTTAACACAGAGTAATTAAAGAGAGCATACACAAAGAAAGGGAAGCCACCAGCAGATAGAGAAAATCTTCCTACTTTGTACCTTCCCTCTGTCTCTGAAAAAAAAAAATCAATCCATCTTCAAATGTTTGCATGCCTGTTTTTTTCTCCTTTCTCTGAACAGGAAATGTGCAATAAAGCAAATTATCTCCAATGATTACATACAAAATATATTGAAGTAATTAATCCAGTTGAAGCTATTTTTGACCAAGTTAGATTGAAGTTCAGAAGGAATTAATAATTAATGAGAGATGACATTTGTTTTACATTCATTCATTCATTCATTCATTCATTTGAGAGACAGGGATAGAGAGAGAGGAGAGAGAGAGAAGAGAGAGAGAGAGAGAGAGAGAATGGGCACACCAGGGCCTCATGCCACTACCAATAACCTGCAGACACGTGCAACACTTTATGAGTCTCCCTTTACATGGGCGCTGGAGAATTGAACCCAGGCAGTCAGGCTCTACAAGTGAACAGAGGTAGACAGTGGAAGCATGTGGACAATATGTGATAATTGAGAGAAAATAAGGACATTGGAACCATTATTCTTTAGTCTTTCTTTTATGGGTGGTGAATCAATGAGCTTCTTTCTCAGATGTCAACTTTATCTTAAAGTTAATTAAATGAAAGTTGCTAAACAAGAGTTTTGTATGTATTCCAAATACAGAATTTAATATTTGTGTTTTGAGTCAATAAGTAGATGAGCATAGTTGTGTTTTCTATTGTCCTAATTTGAAGATTTTTAATGGTTGGTGTAATGAACTGAATTGTAGATCCAATAATAGTCTTACTACATATATTCTCTAATACTAATAGAGAAATTTGATATAAATGCTCTATTTAAGAGCTCATTGCCTTTTGTCCTGTTATGTTACATATCACATTTATGAAGTATTATAGAGTTTGTCACTTTTTATGTAAATTCATGATATAAAAATATAAAGAGGACAAATTTCTTTATCTAATTTTCTCTCTGTGTGTGTGTGTGTGTGTGTGTGTGTGTGTGTGTGTGTGTGTGTGTGTGTATGCATGCGATTAAAGGAATGTACATAAGTAACCATTCTGGGATGATATAGTCAATGAGGTCCTAATAAGAACTCAGGAACAGCGTTGGTTTATGGTGGTATGTAACTCTTGGTCACACTCATCACTGTGCAACATCCTTTAAATTATACTGCAAGTTGTCAAAAGCCATAAGTTATCAATCTTTTGAGTTATTACTACTAAAGACTTTTGCACCTGACAGTAGTTCTGAGTTTCTCTAGTTCTGTTACAAGTTTTCTTATTAATAATTTCAGTATCAGTTGAATGGGAATTGTAGATATAGTGGCTGGGTAGTCCAACTGCCTTAGAGCTGCAAAATAAGAGGTTCATCTACTCTCCATTCAAAGTACCACAAGCTACTGGGCAACATTTTTTCAGTGGCCATTTCCGAGTAACAAATAAATCAAGTTATCTTTCTCATTCATTGTGTTTACATTTCATATTAATCAATGGCAATTCATTTAAACACAGAATTCTAACTTTTATTTGGTGAATCTAGATCTTAGAGGTGAAACTTTTTGTTTCTCCATAAGAAATCATATAAAAACCAGTATATTATTTTTGAATACACAAATGTTATCTTTCTCAATCCAGAATTTGGGCAATGATAGATCTTCATTTGCAATCCTTTTACAGCAGTATAAAAGAATCTAGTCTAAAAATCAGGCAGCTTTTCAGGCAATCATTAAAGGGCAATGCTTTTTTTAAACATTTATCTGTTAATAATATTTGATTGAATAATATAAAAGATTGCTTTGAAAAATTCAAAGAAATTTCCATCATCTCATAGCAAAATTCTCCAGAAAGCCAGGTCCTGCTATTTTAGAATGATCATTTAGCTCCAAGTTTACCTTTAGCATATTTTCTTCATTTTAAACCTGTTATCAGCTTCCTGTGTTTCTGGCAATCAAGTATCACAATATGAAAGCTACTACAAGCATGATGAAATTTAAATTCAAACAAGAAAAATAATTTCTTTTCTTGTTTTCCCTGAAGAAAGGTTGGGATTCTGAGCTTTATCATGGATTTGAAAGCTTCATATTGCCACACCTTGATTTTAGACCTTACTTTGGAGATTATCCTTTTTTGCTTTCTCAAATTTAGTGTTTTAGAATTACTCCCTCAAATATATTGTTAATCTCTTTATTTTAAGCATGATAAAATGATGATTATGATAAAAAATAATGTTAACATCTTGTTAACCATTTTTGTCACATTACAACAAAAAGCTTCTCATTGTTTTAAAATTGACTTCTGTATTTATGACTAAAGCTTGCCATCTAGTGGCTGTTCTGTTTACTATTTTTTAAAACTGAATTTTCCAGGACATATCTAGTTTGACTGGCTTGAGTGGATTTGTCACTGAGTTTCAGCAGCATTTTAATTGAACCATCAAACTGAGTCACATTGACCAAATTGATGGACTTGTGCAAAAGCAGCCTAAAGAAATGAAATATAAAATTAAAAATTCACTTAAAAACAACAAATTTAATTCAGTTTAACAGCTGTGCATTGCAAATGTAAAATAGATTTTATATTGTCTATATTTGACCTGCTTCCAAGGTACTTGCTGAGAGGATGAGACCTTCTTTCTTCCTGCTCAATACAGCCGATGTAACTACCATGGATATGCATTCATGCATTAAATCAGTCAGCTTAAGGAAAAATAAAGCAAGAATATGGCTCTTTATTGTATATACTAAAAGCCAAGTGATTTGTAAACAATCATGGATTTTAAAAATAGTACTGTTATAAAAACCAATCTTCTTTCATACCACAGGGCTGATTTATTTCAAGAGAGATGACTAAATGCAGTGCATTCATTTAGATAGGATATTGTCTTCTACACTTTATGAATTGAATGAGATGGCAAAAATCCATGGATGGTAGAAAGTGAAAAAGACTCTATAAAAGACCTGAGCATAGTAGCATTAGGGACAAGTGATGAACTGATAGTTATTTCTAATAAGGTCTTAAAGAAAGATAGCAAAGTAAAAAACGACAGCATGGGAAAGTACTTGTTAAATCAAGTGCAAAATGAACACCATATAATATTTGTTCAAGCTTTCAGACATGTAAGCAGATCCAAAAACACATTTAATCTTTTTCTACAGCATTACTACCTTTTGGGGTAGAAAGAAAGTACATTCTTAAGATCTATTGTCGCTACAATGCTGAAACAACAGGAGCTTGTTTTATTCTCCCAGCTCTCAAATATCACTTCTAAATGGTAGGCACATCCTGTAAACATTCATAGGCGTTTGTTTGCATAAATTTCTTATATTACTTTTGAACAATAATGTCTGATCTTAATTTCCTTCTTATGCTTTGATCAGAATGTTTACTTTGGGTTTTCTTTAGAAATTACCACTAACAAGAAATACCACTGCCCAAGACAAAGAAACAATACACAAACAGAAGCACAAATTTTTAAAAAATCATTTGAATTTTATAATACTAATCAAGTAGAATAAACTTTTTCTGTTTTAAAATATAGTCAAAATTATTTAAATAAAAATAGCTTTATTTCATGTATTATTTTGTTGAATTATTGGATGCAATGAGACCTGGGGAACATCTGTATATTTTTATACAAAAAATGACAGGTACATGAAAAAATTTGGAAAGGTTAAATTAAGTCAAAGTATACAGCATTTTCAAGTGATCTTTTTGTCATGACAATGCAAATACTGGATCTCATCATCCAAAGTAGCAATACTGGATTCAGAAATAGATTGTTATACTGGGCATTGTGGTCAATGACTGATATCCAACCACTTCAAGAGGCTAAAACAGGGGAATTATAACATCTAGGCTTGCCTGGGCTATACTGAAAGACCCTGTCAAAAAAAGAAAAATATTTTTTAAAAAATCTATTTGAAATTGTGCTTACATTGCTTATAGTCTTTGGGGTTAGGTAGAAAGATGGTGATAATGTAATAGTGTGGGTAACAATATAATATACTAATTATATGTATACATAAAAGTCCTCTCTGTCTCTCTCTTTTCAAAAGAATAAAGGCCTTTTAGTTACAAAGAAGACAAGTGATCTTAATGTTGCAGAATGTCTTCCCTTTCTGTAATGTTCTTATCCCACCACCATGAAGAATGACTCAGACACACAATGAAGGGTGAGGAAAGCGAGGAGAATATTATATGTGTTTCAGCTTTCAGCAGCTGAAAACCAAAGTGACATCTCTGAGCTCTAGGTAGTCACAGAATGACTACTGAGAGTTTATGAAGCTAGAAGTGACAGTTCCAAGTCATCAGAAGCTGCGGGATGCCAATCAAGAAGGTTGCTGCCCAAGAGTGGGTCTGCTGCTTTGGACTGCCTACAGAGAACAGGTCTTCTTGTAAAAGATGACATAAAGGTTTATATAGTCCCAGGAACTCTCTGATTGGTTGAGTCTACATTAAATGACTCGGGAGATTATCAAACCAGAAGTCTCAGAATCCTACCAAGAGAGCTTTTAATTTTGCCAGTAGCTCTGTTTCCCTTGTTCTTAAGGAAGTTGTTGGTAATGATCACTCAGTTTTCTGAAGGTTGGTGTTAAAACAGCCTGTACATGGGGGTATGCAGCCCTACCTGGTGTCTGTTCAAATAATTTCTGGGTGTGTATGGGAGCTCCTACTTCTAAAAGGAGAGATTGCTCTGCTAGTTTTGAATGTTTTCCCCTCTTGGCAGATTATTGGGTTGCTAAAGTTGCTGATGTATTTTCATTAAATTTTAGTTGTGAAGCCATGAGCATCATAATGAATTCCAAATTCAGTATTGTTTTACAGCAGTGTTGGCAGTGGCCATCTGGCTAAAAAAATAGGGTTATCATCATATGAGTTATTGTGAATGGACTTTGTAGGTTCTGTCCTTTTTGAAGTGACTAGACCTTTGCCTTGCAAATTGTAAAGTCTTGTGAATAATTACTGCTAGGATCAAAAAGAAGTGGCCTCCCAAAAGCCATAGATTGTTATAAGAAATTTTCAGTCCTGCTAGTGAGTTCTTGGCCATAGAGCTCCCAATGTCTCCAAAGCATCACAAACCATAGACCAAGCCTCTTGACTGCCTACCAGAATGAGATGACAATAACCTATTGCTGAAGACACCACATGCTTGTGCTGCAGGACACTGAGAAATCAAGCTGGAGCTGAGCTCGATGTTTCCTCCTTATTGACTATTTGTCAGGATGCTGGAAAGAACTATGTAATCTGTTGGGAGAAAAAAGTCATTAATGTTTTTAACAAGCAGTGGATCCTACAAGCTTTATGGATGGCCATCAGGCCAAATGTGTCAACTGGTACAATGGTGGCATTTCTATTATGGGGGAAAACCACTGCTTTATGTTTGCATATTGAAGTCTGCTCCATGGGAGGAAATTCCTGCCTGGTACTAAAAACCTAATCAAAATCCTATGGCTTTGGGGGGGGGGGGGTCATAATCCTTAACCAGGGAACTACTACTGTTTTCTGGCTAAGTGGATATATTATACCCACAAACTTCCCTATAAATACTTATGTTTGTACCCATAAATTAATGCTGTTTCATTGTTGGATAGAGAAGCTTCTCTTTTCAGATGGCAGTGAGCACTGGTGAAACACAAATCTCATCAAAATTCTGAGAAGAAATGAGATATATCTATCACACCCTCCAAGGCTTCAGCACCATTTTGGAGGAGGTGGTGAAAAATGTAGGAGTGAAAGGAAAGGGAGGAGGAATACTTATAGTACTGTCATCCAGGCACAAAGTGGCTGTGTCATTCATGATCACACAGTGGCTGAAGCTACCTATGTAAGACTTGCATAATAAAAGAAAAATTGATGTCATCAAAATAAAAGAGAGACTATTTGGAAAGAAGGGATTTAGTGGGGGAGGAATTGGAGAAGAGATAAGAGAAAAGGGAGGGTGAAGATGGGGATTATGATCATGGTATATAGTCGATGTGTGTGGAGATTGTCAATAAAAAGTTTTTTTTTTAATAATAAAAGCTGCTACCCTGCTTTAAAAAAGTGGTCTTTAGTATTGTGCTATTTCATTAGCTTTGTGATATCAGGAAAGCCACACAAACTTGCTAAGATATCATGCCAACATATGCTCTATCAAATTGAAGGTTTGTAATGAAGATAATGTAAGGTAAATATGAAGAACTTGGTAAATAGCAAGTCCTGTACAAGTGCAGAATACTACCTTTCTTGCAAATATGAACTATTGATAATGCTATATTACATTGAAAGATGGCATTAAGCTTTTGTGGTACTTTGAATAGATGTCTCCCAATAGAATCAAAAATATATTAAAGATTTGTCTCCAGCTGACTGGCTGGAGTAGGTATCACTTTGGCCTGGCTTCCTGGGGTCTGGCCCAAAGGTATTTCTAAATTGGATGCAAAATTCCAGAGATACATATGCAAAGAGCAGCTAGAGTTCATGTCTGCCAGTTCTGCTGTTAGTGAGTTACAGTGTGCTTGCTTGCTTTGGAGGTGCTGTGCCTCTGTCTCTCTGCTTGGATCTGTTGAAGCTTTTTCCTTCATTTTTGGAACTTCCCCTAGACCTGTTATTTCAACAAAAACTTTTCTCCCCAAATTGTGCCTGGTTTTGGAGATTCATCCCAGCAGCTTATGATTGACTCAGGCAGCTTTAGTGTCATATATTTAAAAGTCTTATTACAATTTGGGAATTTTTTTTTCAATTTTCATTTATTTTTGTCAACTCATTTGTTTTACTGAGGACCAGCTAATATATGTCAGCAACCTCATTTATTCAGTACATAAAGTTAGGTTTCTGTATTCTGGCAGAAAGCTCTCATACATATTGAAAAGGTAGAGATATTATTTACATGCAAAATTTTACCATCACTGCTATCACTCCTTCTTGCTCTGCAGGTTCAGACACATGCACTGAATTTCAACTAGGATGATATAGCTATGATTTAATATTTTTCTTTATGCTTTGTTCAGTGATTCCCAGGTCACAGTCAAAGAATCCTTGATAGGTTTTAGCAGTCAATTGTCAATTCATTTTGAAGGCAAACCTAAGGTGATTTTGAGAAAATGGCACAAGAACTAAGCATTTGTATTATGTAAAACATCAGCATTAATATGTTAATGAAGACACCATTGTACATACATGCAAATCCTTTACAATTATTAATAAAATGTTTAGTCCTTATGAGATATATAAAAATGTTATCAAATCTATTTCCAAGGTGGTAAATTGCATCAAAGGTAAAGTCCAAAGCAGCGACAATGACAGAAATCCAAACTTTTGATACTGCTGCTTGATTTTTTTTCATATCTGTATTTGCTATCCATTTTTTATTCTCAATGTTGCAAAATTCTCAATGTTTCAGAGAAAAGAACAGTACTAAAACAAATGTCAGTAACTAAAGCATGTAATATAGAGGTGTTGACTTAAGTGTAATAAAAGTTTCTTTCTCTTCTCTTTTTTCAGTAGAATATTTAACTCAATACTCTTAAGTCTAGGAATATATGTAAAGTTAATCATGGATCATGTAGCTTTTGAAGCACATTTCATTAGATAATAACTACAGAGGCAAAAATCAATAAAAGTGAATTGAAAAGACAATCAGTTATTGATGTTTGGATTTTAGAGATTGTCCTTCCAAAGTATCTCCTACCTGTGCTGAGCAATGTTGAGCAACATTAGACATAAATTAGATGGCACTGGCTTGAAGAACTAATCACATTACCTTTCTTCCCACATCATTCATGTGAAATATGTCATACAAAAAACAGTGTATGGTGGGCTGGAGAGATGGCTCAGCGGATAAGGCACTTGCCTCCAGTGCCTAAGGCCCCAGGTTCAATTCCCCAGTACCCACATAAGCCAGGCCCACAAGGTGGTGGCCCTGGTGCATTCTCTCTCTGTCTCTCTGTCTCTGTCTCTGTCTCTCTCTCTCTCTCTGGAGCTCTCTCTGGAGCTTTGTATCTCTCTGCTTGAAAATGAAAAAAATAAAATATTTTTAAAAAGTGTATGTAGTTTAAGAATCATATAAAGCAAACATTTGTTTTCTTGTCACATAAATTTGGAAATATATTCTTAAGAGTTTTCCACTCTTCTACTAATTCTGGCTGTCATATGAATACTGTTATATTTATGCTCTGAGTACAGGTACTCTTTTGGACATATGTTTTCAAATATTTTCTCCCATTGTTTGACATGCCATATTTTTAAAATATCTTTTTACTTTACTTTATTTATTTGCAAGGAGAGAAACAGTGAGAGAGAATGGGCATGACAGGGCCTCTAGCAGCTGCAAATGAACTCCAGATGCATGTGCCCCTTTGTGCATCTGGCTTTATGTGGCTACTTAGTAATTAAAAACCCAGATCTTTAGACTTGGCAGGCAAAGTGCTTTGACCACTCGAGCAATCTCTTCAGCCCCAATATCTTTTTTTAAAAGTTGCATTTTTCACTTTGATGGTATTTCCCTTTTTTAAAAAAAAAACAATTTCATTTATTTATTTGCAAGCAGAGAAAAAGAGAGAGAGAATGGGCATGCCAGATCCTTAAGTCACTGCAAGCGAACTCCAGATGCATGCACCACCTTGTGCATCCGGCTTTATTTGGGTACTGGAGAGTCAAACCCAGGCTGCCAGGTCTTGCAAGCCGTGTGTCCAGACCAACATTTCTTACTTCAAGTTTTTTGTTTTGCTTTATATTTTTTTACAAACTCATCTATTGGGTTATGGAAATGTATATTCTTCACTTCTTTGAGATACATATCCTGAAATGATTATTATTTTTTTGTTTTTGTTTTTCAAGGTAGGGTCTCACTCTAGTCTAAGCTGATCTGGAACTCACCCTGTAGTCTCAGACCAGCATCAAATTACAGCAATCCTGGTATTTACCTTTTTAACTTATGCTTTGTTTTTGTCTGCTAAGAAATCTTTGCCTAACATTAAATCTCAAAGACTTTACACCATGATTATTTCTAAATTTTTTGCAACTTTATGTATTACATGCTCATTAATGATATATTAGATGTACTTTCTCTAAATGACATGAGGTATTACTGAAAGATAATTTCCTGATGTGGATGACCAAATGATACAGAGTCATTAGTTACAAAACTATGTGTTCTACTTGATGTGATACATTTATCAGAATAATATACATGTGATTTTCTTATAAAAATACTAACTTTTCTTGATTATTGTTACTATGTGGGAGTTTTCAAATGAATATTATGAATTCTCTAATTGCATTCTTGTTTTTCATAACTAATTTATTGTTTATATTTTTGGTTTTTTCCTCCATAGATTTTAAAATTAGTGTATCAATTTTCATGGAAAAACCTACTGAGACTTTGATTTATTTTACATTGAATCTATAAGTCAATTTGGTAGCAAATCAAAAGAATTGACATTTTAGATCTATGAATGCAGCATGTCTTCCCATTCACTTATGAATATATTTTATTAGATTGACTTTTAAGAATGTTATAACTTTTCCTATTGTATTGCTTTGATTTTAAGTTATTAATTTCTAAACATAGAAATGCAACACAAATTTTAAAATATATTAATCTTACATCCTATGATCATTCTGAGCTCCTTATTTAGACTAATAACAAACTATTTGGGGGCTGAAATTTTTACTTGGGAGTGGATTTTATTGATTTTATTTAGCTCATATAATGGATTCGATATTTTGGGCTTTCTAGATGCCTCCTAGCTTTTTTAGGGAATACAAGATATTCATTTCTGAAAAATAACAATTGAAATAAATCATAGTCTTTAATGAAAATGGAAATGTCTTTCATTTATACTATTAATATAAATTATTAAGATAATCTACTTATTTAGATGAGTTTGTGTTTCTTTTATTGTTGTCAATGTTATTAATATCAATGCTGCATGGCCTTCAAATTTTGTCAGAAGAAGACTATTTCTTCCTTTGATTCAATTGATGAAACTGGAAGTTTATGTTAGTTCCCTTGTTTTGTCATCCACTACCAACAGCCCGTGTAGGCCTGTATCCCATGTTGGTTGTTTTTTGCCATGCTGTTACAAGTCCCCTTATAGTGCTAAACTGACAGAGTGAAACACGGATGATAACTAGTTCCTAAGGTCTGGACTCAAGTCTTAGTGACGTTCACATTGCCTGGATATGACACTTGGAATTTCTCCAACTTCCTCTGCTTTCTATGGCAGTCAAACTCAGCATTTTATGTGCAGAATAATTTTCAGTATGAGAGAATTTCCTGATCCTCCCAAATCATGAAAAGCTTCTGATTCTTACTAGTGCAATAATCTGCCTACCAGAAGACTTTCCTGCTACTTCCTCAGAGGTTGATGGACTTGGCTTCAACCTTGGCTTAGTGAAAATGATCATAGCATGAATTTTCAGGTGTAATGGTTTCACATCACCCCCATCCCATCCCCTACACACACACACACACACACACACACACACACACACACACACACACACACATACACACACCCCAATCCTACTGAATTGAGTTCAAATTATATCAGAGAATCACTCAGGAAGTTATCCATGTTTTTGTTTCAGTGTGCCACTGGTTGATGGAAACATTTCCTGACTTTGTTTCCTGTTCCCATCCTCATTTGAGCATGTGCTGTAGGCTTCTAGAACACAAAACAAACAAAAAACCCACTGAGTTTCCACATTATTGCAAACTGTCCTGTTAAGCTGTCCTCAGCCTTCAAGAATATTTTTACATTTTTTTACTTTCTTTTACGGACATCCACCTTTCTTCCTGAGTTGTACTAAAAAGTAAATTTTTTCGCTCCATTTCTCCTCATAGACAATTTTTAGCTTGAAAATCACACTCATGTTTAATTTTAGGCCATTAAAGTTTTATTGATGCAGGATTTGAGGGTTCATGGGGGTCCCCCAGATTTATGAATCCCAAGTTTTGTGTTCTTTCCTTTAATGAAGAAAAATACAGACACAAGTAGGACAAATTATGAATTGTATTAAATTTTATTTGTGGAGAAATCTCAGATTGTGGAGTTTATTTAAAGGGAATTGAGACCTGGGAAGGAAAGTCAGAACAGGCTTTTATGTGGAAAATGTATTCAAGAGAGAAAAGCTGGAGTAAAGCTATGAACACATGGGAAGCTAGAAGAAACTGAGGTTTCCAGGCAAGGATTAGAGTGAAGCTGTGGACCAAGTAGAATATTAGGGAAATTGAGGCTTAGAGACTGAAACCAGCCTGAAGAAAAGCTGTGGTCAAACAGGGAGCATAATGGAGGGGAAGAAGCTTGGCATTGGCCATGGGCTTTCCCTGGATGGGGGCTAGAGAAAAGTGAGAGCTCCCACATGGCAGATTCAGAGTGGGAATCCACACAGTGTAAACTGAGGGACCATAAAACAGATATGAGCAGGGAGACTAGGATTAAGAGAAATGATTATGTTTCCCCTCTGGGCCAGGGACCACATCTGAGTGAGGGTGAGAGGATCTCAGGAATAGGAGGATCCAGGAAAAAAGAAGGATGGAGCATGCTGGCCTTTATAGTGCTGAATCTAAGCAGGCAAGGAAAACTCTGATTTGTTATTAAATCTGGAGGATGGATTCCAAAGAGCACCCATATCAGGTTCCACTGGGGTCGTAGCACATTGGAGTAAGGACAGCAGGAGGCGCTGTAGACAAGTATCAGTCAGAAATGAGTTTTAGTTCAAGTCAGGAGTTTTGGCCTAGGGATTGGCATCTTTGGTTCTCTTCCGGCCTCAGATGCTCACTGAAAATGGCTAATCAATTAGATTCCTCCTATTCTCTCATTAACCACATATATGGTATTGAAGACTATCTAGGTTTTCGAACTGGAAAATGATCTTAAACTTCCATGTGAACACTAGAACTATATATAACACTTTAGAAATGTATGTGAAAATGTTTAAAATATCCAAGTAAGCAAAATTGTCTTAAATAGGAAATAGAAAATAATCTTTGAATTGGACTTCACTATCATTACAATAGTTAGGTCTTTGAAAGAAACTATGATAAAAATGAAAAGGTGAATGAGCGTGAAATTTAGAAACAAAGGAGCTACATATACATTGATGTTTACACATTTTCAATATCTTTTATCTATGGGCATAAAGAATTCACGAGCAATACGCATAAAGATGAGGTCAAAACTAGAGCTACATCCTCTTAAAATGCAAATTAGGAGCCCTGATTTCTTTTCAAATTAATAAAAGTTGATATAGGGAGGCAGTTGTGCTTTTACTAAGAAAACAGCAGAATTTTAGGAAATTCCTATGCATATTATACTGTCTGAAAATGAAGTTTGATAGTTTTACAAAAAATTATGTTGCTATCTGAAAATAAAAATTGAATTATTTTTTAAAAAAAGAATGCCTATGTGGCATTTTACACAGGGTAGGGGGTTGAGAAACATTATTAAAATAAATTTTGAGAATGAACATGCTTTGTATGTTTCTACTTTTGGGGGGTAACATTTATTACTTTCATATTAACGATGATGCCATCTAAGAGTTTTCCAGAGTACGTTTTAGCAAGTGCTAAAAAGGCCATTTTGTTTGGAGTTTGGTGAAAGTTTTTAATATTAAAGTTTATTGATTTTGTTAAATTTGCTTTCTGCAATTACTGAGATTATCATGAAATTATTTGTGATATTTTTGATAAGGTATGCCTATATATATACATTTATAATTTATTTATAATCAGAGAGAGATAGAAGATGGACAGAGAGAATCGGTGCACCAAGGCCAATCCTTTTTTCACATCTGGCTTTATGTGGGTGATTGGAAATTGAACTAAGGTCATTAGGCTTTGCAGGCAAGCACCTTAACCATTGAGCATATTTATGAAGTATATTATGCATTTTTCTTTTAATATATTTACATATTTTAGACAAAACCTGTTAATGATCTTAGAAAATTAGGTGTAAATATATCTTATTTATGTTCTGAATTTATACATGATCGATATATTTCTTCTTTAGGTGTTCTTTCCTCAGAGTGTTAAACTAAGTCTTGTATTTTTTTGTAAGAGAACTTTTAAAATATTTTACAAGATTAAGGTATAGGAAGATGGCTGACTAGCAGACACGCCATAAACCTCAGGGAAATTAGGACCAGGTTCTTCAGCAGGAACCCAGCTCGTGGACATTACCTGTGGCCACGAGCCGAATTCCAGGCATCTCCGAGTACAGGATCTGCAAGACTGGAAGCTGACAGCGTGGAAAAGAGCTCGCAGGAAGCAGTGAGTCCTCAGGGCAGGCTGGGCCAGAGCGGCTCTTGGCTGCCTGCTGCCTGTGCCTCTCTTTCGGTGGACGGGCTTTCCTTGAGTTTTGGCCCCCACCCTCCAGCCCTCTGTCTATCCTGATCCTCCCGGGCACTCGCCTGTCTTTCTTTTTCAACTTTCTGATGGTTTTTCAAATTTATTTCTGATATTAATATTCTTTCTCAATCGACCATCGGTACACAGCCCCTCCCCCGTCCTTCAGCCTCCAGCACGTCTGCCCTCCTCTCCGTCCCAGGGGCTCTGCCTCCCGCCATCTGCTGCGTCCCTCTACTTCTTCTTCTGTCCCTCTTCCACCGCAAACGGAGCTCCTTCGTACCCCCCCACTCCTGCCCCCTCCCCCATCGCTTTTTTTTCTCATTCTATCTTTAACCAGGACCAGGGGCTCCTCCTTAGCCCCTCCTACTACCATCAGCTGCGCCCCTGTCCCATTGCTTTCTTTCTCTTCTTTCTCTCTCTTTCCCTGGGACCGGGGGCTGCTTTGTAGTCCCGCCACCCACACTCCTGCTTTGTAGTCCCGCCTCCCACCCTCCGTCTGCCCCTCCCCTCCCCCATTGTTTTCCTTTCTTCTCTCTCTTCCAACGGGACAGAGGCTTCTTCGTACCCCCCAACCCCGCCCTCCAGCACATCTGCCGCGCCCCTCCCTGGTCCCCTTTTTTTTGTTTTTTTTTTCTCATTCTCTCTTTCACCAGGACCGGGGGCTCCTCTGTAGCCCCTCCTACGGCCATCAGCTGCGCCCCCTCCCCATCGCTTTCTCTCTCTTCTTCTCTCTCTCTCTTTCACCGGGACGGGGGCTCCTCT
>PVHP010036079.1:0-18087 GCA_004024765.1 Zapus hudsonius | reverse complement strand
ATTTAGTTCTGAGCGCTATTTTCTTTCTTTCTTTTTTAATATTGTATTTATTCATTTTCTTTTTTAAAAATATTTTATTTATTCATTTTCTTTTTTTTAAAGGTTGTACTCTTTTTTTAAAATATTTTATTTATTCATTTTCAAGTAGAGAGAAACAGAGAGAGAGAGAGAGAGAGAGAGAGAGAGAGAGAGAGAGAGAACCAGGGCTACCGCCTTGTGGTTCTGGCTTATGTGGGTCCTGGGGAATTGAACCCAGGGATTTAGGCACTGGAGGCAAGTGCCTTAACTGCTGAGCCATCTCTCCAGCCCTCTGAGCACTATTTTCATTTTTAAAATTTGTTTGTTTTGTTTTTATTTATTTATTTTTTTTGGAGGTAGGATGTCCCTCTATTCCAGGCTGACCTGGAATTCACTATGTAGTCTCAGGCTGGCCTTGAACTCACAGTGATCTCCTACCTCTGCCTCCCAAGTGCTGGGATTAAAGGTGTTCATCACCATACCAGGCTGTTCTGTTTTTGGTTTGTTTGTTTTGGAGGTAGAGTCCAGGCTGATCTGGATCACACTGTTCTGTCAGGGCTGGCCTCAAACCCACAGCCATCCTACCTCCCAAATGCTGGGATTAAAGGCATGCGCCACCACGCCTGGCCTATTAGGCTTTTTTTTTTTTGTTTTGTTTTGTTTTGTTTTGTTTTGTTTTGTTTTTCGAGGTAGGGTCTCACTCAAGCCCAGGCTGACCTGGAATTCACTATGTAGTCTCAGGGTGGCCTTGAACTGACGGCGATCCTCCTACCTCTGCCTCCCAAGTGCTGGGATTAAAGGCGTGTGCCACCACGCCCGGCCTATTAGGCTTTTTTGAAACAAGGTCTCACACCTAAGTGGCCCTGGCTGGCCTTTGCCTTTAAGTCCTCCTGCCTCAGTTTCCCAAGTGCTCCACCACATTTGGCTTTCTATTGTTGCTTTGTTTTGGTTCTCAAGATAGGGTCTTGCTTTAGTCCGGACTGACCTGGAACTCACTATGGAGACACAGGCTGGCCTTAATTCACAGCCATCGGCTACCTCTGCCTCCTGAGTGCTGGGATTCAAGGCAGGCACTCTTATGACTGTTTGGGGGGCCTCTGCGTTCTTACTCTTGAATTCCATGTGTATTCATTAAATTTTATTTAATTAGTGAAATTTTCATATAGATCATTTAGGTTTCCTGTAGGCATTTCCTGATACCGCCTACAGAAACTACTAGTCCTGTGCTGGGAATCTGGAAAACTTCCTGCTAGCTTAGCCTTTTCACCACCACAGCTCATAATGCCTCCCTTGGGGGACAGGTCACATTCCTCCTGACGGGACAGTTCCTCAAGGACATATGGACTCCTTCAGACACAGAAACTCCTCGGATGGAGAGACTTGTCTGTCTCTTGTTGATCTCTTCAATGGAACCTAGAATAAGTAACTCCATTTTTCAATTGAATTGAGTGTGGAAATCAAGAGATGTTTCAAAAATGTATGGGGGAGAATTTAAAAGCACCATGACTTCAGAAATGAATATTGGGATTAAAAATAGCAATAAAAATGTATAAAAAGTATTAATTTAGGGCTGGAGAGATGGCTCAGCGGTTAAGGCACTCGCCTCCAGTGCCTAAGGCCCTGGGTTCAATTCCCCAGTACCCACATAAGCCAGACCCACATGGTGGTGGCCCTGATGCACTCTCTCTCTCTCTCTCTCTCTCTCTCTCTCTCTCTGTATCTCTGCTTGAAAATGAATAAATAAAATATTTTTTAAAAAGTATTAATTTACCTGGATGTGGTGGCACACGCCTTTAATCCCAGCACTTGGGAGGCAGAGGTAGGAGGATCGCCATGAGTTCAAGGCCACCTTGAGACTACAGAGTGAATTCCAGGTCAGCCTGGGCTAGAGCGAGACCCTACCTCGAAAAACCAAAAATAAATAAATAAATCAAAATCAAGAGGGGGTAGGAGGTGCTGGGGAGATGGCTTAGTGGTTAGAGGCGCTTGCTTGCAAAGCTCACCCATCTGGGATCTGAGGTGTTCACCTGTTTCTCAGGGTGGTGGGGTTCTCCGCTGCTCACAGAAGGAATTTCTAATCTCGTGGGGACGAATGTGCTTTGGAGCATCGCCTCACCGACGGTCACATCGTCTTCACTCCAGGTGTCCCGCTGTGGCCTTAGGCCCCACAGTTTCCATTCCTCCGAGTCGCCTGCGTTTCAGACCAGCACCTCGGTCGGCCTGGTTTGGGCAGGTGTTTTGCTCGCATCACCTGCTGCATTTGGACCGTGTCTGGGCCTAAGCCAACCCAGAGTTTTAAATTTTGATTTTTAATTCTTGGGTCCCAAGTTCGCCCGAGGAGGAAGCAAGTACAGAAGGTAGAAACATAGTTAATAAGATTCATGTTGAAATCTTGCATGGCCAGAATTGGTATTCATCTCCCTGCTGAAGGAAACGGCGAACTAGACATGTTGGAGATGTCAGCTGTGTAAAATTAGAATAGCGAGTGTGGTCAGACATTTATTCAGTCCGACATTTTCCCAGGATCTCCTCGGGCCCACGTGCTGCCTGCAAAAACACGACTGATCATAAATGCTGCATCAAGTTGATATCTGAGCCAAGACAGATATTTTCACAAGACCCATAACTCCAAAAAAGGCACACAACGTTTGAAGCCTGGATATCATCCTCACCCTCATATGTCTGACCAAACCTGAAAAACCAATATGTCCGTGGGTGTAATAGACTCTCAGCTTTGTCGAATACAAAAATCACAGAGGGAGGGCTGGAGAGATGGCTCAGCGGTTATGGCACTTGCCTCCAGTGCCTAAGGCCCTGTGTTCAATTCCCCAGGTCCCACGTAAGCCAGACAGACCCACAAGGTGGTGGCCCTGGTGTTCTCTCTCTCTGTCTATCTCTATCTCTCTCTCTCTGCATCTCTCTGCTTGAAAATGAAGAAATAAAATATTTTTTAAAAATCACAGAGGTAGCACCACCACCGATGGTGATTCTTAGCCAGGAGACTGAGCTAAAGTAAAGAGTACTGAGAAGGTCTTTTGTTGTTATGATGCATTAAAAGTAGATTAGTGGGATTGAAGAGATAGCTCAGTGGTTAAGGCAGCCTGCTTGCAAAGCCTGCTGGCCAGGGTTTGATTCCCCAGTACCCACATAAAACCAGACACATGAGTCTGGAATTCATTTGCAATGGCAAGAGACTCTAGGGCGCCCATTCTCTCTCTCTCAAATAAATAAATAAATATTTTTTGGTTTTCTGAGGTAGGGTCTTGCTCTAGTTCAGACTGACCTGGAATTAACTATGTGGTCTCAGGGTGGCCTCGAACTCACGGTGATCCTCCTACCTCTGCCTCCTGAGTGCTAGGATTAAAGGTGTGCGCCACCACACCCGGCTTGGTGTACACTACTTTTTTTTTTTGGGGGGGGAGGATTATTTGTATTTTTCAGAAGGCATCGAGAACTGTAGACCACCTAACTCTACCAGCAAGACAAGAATGATAGCTGACTCCCTGGCAGGAGATGAACCACCTCTCACACATCAGCTAGGGCCCAGGTGAAACCACAGAGGAAGTGGTGAGATGAGCAAGAGTGCTGCTCCCACAGGGAGTCTGACAACCTGCACCAGGGTGTTGGCGACAGACACTGAGGATACTCAAAACATTCCAGAGCAGAAATCCAGAGGCTGTTAAGAGCTCAACTAAAGCAGACTTTATTAAACTTCACCCACCATGGCTCAGGGAACTTTGCAGGAAAGGGGGCGGAGAGAGTGTAAGAGCCATGATGGGGGCATGTCCAGAGGCGTTGCCCTCCCCACCTCCCCAGTAACTGTCTGCTGCTGGAACAAGTCCTAGTCCTCCATTCTGGAGCATTCCAGCAATCCCACTGAGGAAGGTCCTCAGTGAAAAGGGGGCAGGGAGGGAAGAAACCGGGGTACCAACACTTGACTTAAAAAAGAGCTAAGAAGCTGGGCGTGGTGGCGCACGCCTTTAATCCCAGCACTCAGGAGGCCAAGGTAGGAGGATCGCCGTGAGTTCAAGGCCATCCTGAGACTACAGAGTGAATTCCAGGTCAGCCTGGGCTAGAGGGAGACCCTACCTCGAAAAACCAAAATAAATAAATAAATAAATAAAAATAAAAATAAAAATAAATAAATAAAAATTGTAAGTTTTGGGCTGGAGAGATGGTTCAGCGGTTAAGGCACTTGCCTCCAGTGCCTAAGGCCCCAGGTTCAATTCCAGTCCCACATAAGCCAGACCCACAAGGTGGTGGCCCTGGTGCTCTCTCCTCTCTCTCTCTCTCTCTCTCTCTCTCTCTACTTGAAAATGAATAAATAAAATATTTTTTAAAATTGTAAGTTTTATTCATAGTCTTGTCTTCGAGTAAGCATGACATATTGGATTTCTGACTTTAAACTCTCAGTCAGATGCAATTTTCAGATATATAGTAGTTATGGTGTAATATACAAAATATGTATGTGCAGAAATGGTAAAGAAATTGCATGATTTAGGTTAGGCTCTTCTCTTGTAAATACCTCAAAACATCCAATGCTCTCATAACATGAGTCGTCATCTGTGATTTCCAGGGCTCTTTAAAGATTCGTATGCTAACCTAAGTCAGTCAGTTCGTAATTCTCCATAATTATCCGTGTGAGCATTGCTTTTCCACCCTTTCTTGCTGAAACCAGAACTACATGTTGAAGTTAATTCCTTCTTGAAAGCCCCGAGCTGCACATACGATGCAGTCACTGAGTTCTGCACGCAGCAGGAATCCTGGTCGCTTGGCTCCTTTCCCTGACCCTTGGTCCTTCGAGGAAGAAGCCAGGAGACAGGTGGATGCCAGGCAGTGGCTGTGAGAGATGGTGTGATGTATTCACTTGGAAAGAATGGAGGGAGGCGGACAAAAGGACACCTCAAAGGAGAGCATGAATGTGAAGGAATCTCAATGGGCTTCTTATTTATTTACATTTAGGAAGATCAACTTTGTAAATGTAATTCCTACATGAGACAGAATGGCTGGTCAAACAACACCAAAGCCATGCAAAGCTGCGCATTTAAGGAAGCCGAGGAGCACAAATGACAGTCTCCTGGGAACAACTCATGCTGTCACACCTCAGCCTGAGTGGCAGTGGAAATTTCCTCCTCGTGAGGGCAGGGCCGAGGAGTGCTGTCTTCTTTAAAAATACAGTTGACAGCCGGGTGTGGAGAGAGACCCTACCTCGAAACAGTAAATGAATGAATGAATGAATGAATGAATAAATAAATAAATAAATAGAGCCGGGCGTGGTGGCGCACGCCTTTAATCCCAGCACTCAGGAGGCAGAGGTAGGAGGAGCGCCATGAGTTCAAGGCCAGCTTGAGACTACATAGTGAATTCCAGGTCAGCCTGGGCCAGAGTGAGACCCTACCTCCAAAACATTAAATAAATAAATAGAATCAACAAAAGAAACAAACAAATATAAATAAGATTGACAGAGGAGCATAATGTCTTTGCTTTAAGTTTTCTGATGAATCCACCCTCTCTCTCCCCCCCTCTCTCTCCCTCTCTCTTTTTGTGAATAAATAAAAAACAAATTTTTTTTCTAAGACGGGCGTGGTGGCGCACGCCTTTAATCCCAGCACTCGGGAGGCAGAGGTAGGAGGATCGCCATGAGTTCAAGGCCACCCTGAGACTACATAGTGAATTCCAGGTCAGCCTGGACTAGAGTGAGACGCTACCTCGAAAAACCAAAAAAAAAGTTGGAGCCCAAACTATGGGTTTTCTTGTGACGGTTTAACATACATATGTCACTGCAGAGTAAAACATCTTGAAATAGTCTTGGCTATTGTCATTCAGTGGTCAACAAAATTATTAACATTACAACAAATAACTTTTCACTTCTTTTAGCTACTGAAATGTTTATTGAGGCTATTTTGGCATCGGATAATTTCAATAATACTCCACTTATTTAAAAGCATTAAGCTAGGTGTGGTGGCATGTACACTTTAAAAAAAATATTTTATTTATTCATTTTCAAGCAGAGAGATAGATAGAGAGAGAGAGAGAGAGAGAGAGAGAGAGAGAGAGAGAGAGAGAGAGAGAGCGCACCAGGGCCACCACCCTGTGGGTCTGGCATATGTGGGTCCTGAGGAACTGAACCCGGGGGCCCTAGGCACTGGAGGCAAGTGCCCCAACCGCTGAGCCATCTCTCCAGCCCGGCATGTACACTTTTAATTCCAACACTCAGGAGGCTGAGGCGAGGATTGCCATGAGTTGGAAGCCAGCCTGAGCTACAGAGTGAGTTCCGGTTCCAGGCCAGCCTGGCAGAGCATTAGACCCTACTTCAGAAAAGTAAAACAATCAACCAATAAATAAACAAAAAGAAAAAAGCATGATCAGTGCATGGTATAGAATCACCCCCAATGTAGCCATCCATCTGTGGTTTTATCTCTAAAACATGTCCATTGGATCAAATGCACCTGATCTATGTTGCTGCAGTCAGCGTTCTTGTGGCTACTCAGAAAGAACCCAACCAAAAGCGGCAGATGGGAGGAATGGTTTACTTTGGCTTGTGGACTGGAGGGGAAGCTCCATGATGGCAGGGAAAATGATGACATGAGCACAGGGTGGACATCACCTCCTGGCCAACATCAGATGGACAACAGCTGCAGGTGTGCCAAGCACTGGCAAGGGGAAGCTGGCCAGAACCCCCCAAAGCCTGCCCCCAACAACAGCTCCAACAAGGTTGTAATACCAAAACTGCCATCATCTGGGGATCAAGCATTCAGAACACATTCGTTTGTGGGGGACACCTGGATCAAACCATGGCACCATAGATCCAGAAGTTACCCCAAAACTAAAGAATAGACACTAGCAGGGCGCGGTGACACACACCTTTAATCCCAGCTCTTGGGAGTCTGAGATAGGAGGGTGGTGAATGCATCTGGAGTATTTTGGCAGTAGCGGTAGCCCAGTGCACCCATATTCATTGCCCAGGAGCTGGGCAGATCGCTCAGTGGTTAAATGCACTTGCTTGCAAAGCCTACTGGCCTGAGTTTGATTATCCAGCACCCTTGTAAAGTTCGTTTGTGGGGGCAAGAGGCCCTGGTGCTTAAACTTCCCCTCCTTCCCTCCCTTCCTCCCTCCCTCCCTTCCTTCTTTTTGCAGATAAATAAAAATCTTTTTTTTTTTATAAATATTTTATTTATTCATTTTCAAGCAGAGAGATACAGAGAGAGAGAGAGAGAGAGAAAGAGAGAGAGAGAGAGAGAGAGAGAAAGAGCACCAGGGCCACGACCTTGTGGGTCTGGTTTATATGGGACCTGGGGAATTGAACCCAGGGCCCCAGGCACTGGAGGCAAGTGCCTTAACCACTGAGCCATCTCTCCAGCCCCTAAAAATCTTTTTAAAAAAGAATAGACATGTGGGCTGGAGAGATGGCTCAGAGGTTAAGGCACTTGCCTCCAGTGCCTAAGGCCCCTGGGTTCAATTCCCCAGGACCCACATAAGCCAGACCCACAAGGTGGTGGCCCTGGTGCGTGCTCTCTCGCTCTGTCTCTCTCTCTGTCTCTCTCTGCTTGAAAATGAATAAATAAAATATTTAAAAAAAAAAGAATAGACATGAGGCCGGGCGTGGTGGCGCACACCTTTAATCCCAGCACTCGGGAGGCAGAGGTAGGAGGATCGCCATGAGTTTGAGGCCAGCCTGAGACTACAGAGTGGATTCCAGGCCAGCCTGGACTAAAGCGAGACCCTACCTCGAAAAACCAAAAAAAAAAAAAAAAGAATAGACATGAATCCACCTTAGTGCTTTTGTAGATGATAATATTTTTTTTTCCTGCTCTCTCTTTACTATCCACTTGAATTATTCTTGCTGAGAAAGGCTTCCCTGCCCCCTAAATACTCCTTAGAAAGCAGCCCTTTTCAGCCTTGGAATGGGGGACATATGTACTGCAATCTTCCCAGGTGACTGGGATGCCTGCGTCTCCTTATCCATGTCTGTTATCTGCTTTGAATCTGCACCAAGCAACATTCCAGCAGGAAGGTTTCCCGTGAGAAGGCTGCTCCTCATGTTCCAGTGGAAACCAGGCCCCAGGGCCCCCCCCCTGCGGCAGCTGGTCCCAGGCGGACGGAGGACAGCGTATTCACCCCATGCTTCCTTCATGCCACGGACAGGGTATATGTGCAGCAGGAAACATCATCTGCATATTTCACATGGGAATGGAATTTGCTTTTTTTTGAAAAGAATTTGGATATCTCCTTACGCATCTCTTCTATTTACCCCCCAGCCTTTTCCTTTATTTATTGCAACCAAGGTTTCAACGTGGTGTGGTTTTAGCTCTGCCACCTTGACGATGCCCGTGGGCCTGAAGGAGAAAATGAGAATGCGTGTTCGAGATACACCACACAGGTACAAGCAAGGAGTGCTTGAGGGGCTGGGATGGCTCAGTGGTCATAGGCACTTGCTTGCAAAGCCTGGAGGCCCAGATGCAATTCCCCAGCTACCCGCATCAAGCCATTCGTATTTGCTTTGCCCTTTTCACGCTCTAAGTTCAGGTTGACAGGCTGGGGTTGCACTTCAATGGTCTGCCAGGGTCCACGGCTGAGTTTAAATCTCCGCGGCTCAAACCAAAAAGAAGGGCCGGAGATGGCTTGTAGTTAAAGGTACTTGTTGCAAAAGTTGTGGCCGGGGCTCACTTCCCCAGGCCCCGTGGAAAGCCACACATACGAAGTGGCACAGGCGTCTGGATTTCATTTGGCCTGGCACACTCATACACTTCTCTCACACACCAAGAAGTTAATAAAAGAAAACTGTAAAAATAGAAAAGATGTATTTCAGGTTGAGACACTGGCTGGCAGATGACATACTAAAGTGAGTGTGATCTTGCATTATGCAGAATTGCTTCATTCTTCCTGACGTGGCTCATTCGCCTCATTTTCGGCTGTCCTGTTCACCTTCCATGGTATAAGGTTCATGGGGAATGAGAGTGTGGTGCACGTGTGCTTATGTGTGTGCGTGCTGGTGTGCACAAATGCTTGTATATGTGTGGTTCATGGAAGGGGAGTGTGTACATGTGTGTGTGATTGGGTGTGGAAGGCAGAGGTTGATGTTGGGTGTCTTCCTCATTTGCTCTCCACCTTACTTATAATAATAATAATAATAAATAGTTACTACTACTACTACTACTACTGCTGGTTTTTCAAGGGAGGTGTTGCTGTAGCTGAGACTGTCCTGAAATTCACTCTGTCGTCTCAGGTTGGCCTGGAACTCAGGGCGATCTTCCTACCTCTGCCCTGAGTGCTGGGATTAAAGGTGTGTGTCACCTCCTCTGGGTATTTTCTTTTTTGAGATAGGGTTTCACAGTGAACCTAGGGCTTACTGATTCTGCTAAGCTAGCCAGTGAGCCTTCAGGAGCGCCCGTTTCTGTGATTAGAGGTACACACTTCCATGCCCCCCATCTCTGTGATTAGAGGCACACGCTGCCACGCTGCCATACCCAGCTTTTGTTTTCTTTTTCTTTCTTAAACAATTTTTATGTATTTGTTTGCACAGGTATGTGCATAGACATGCCAAAGTCTGCTGCACAAACACCAGACTCACATGCCACTTTAAAAATATTCTTTTCTGAGAGAGAGAGAGAGAGAGAGAGAGAGAGAGAGAGAGAGAGAGAAGAGACAGACAGTGAGAGTGGGCATGCCAGGGTCTCTAGCCACTATTGCAAACAAACTTCAGATGTATTTGCCACTTTGTGCATCTGGTTTTATGTGGGTACTGGGGAATCGAACATGGGTTGTTGGGCTGGAGAGATGGCTCAGCGGTTAAGGCATTTGCCTCTTGTGCCTAAGGCCCTGGGTTCAATTCCCCAGGACCCATGTAAGCCAGACACAGGTGGTGGCTCTGGTGCTCTCTCTCTCTCTCTCTCTCTCTCTCTCTCTCTCTCTCTGTATCTCTCTGCTTGAAAATGAATAAATAAAATATTTTTAAAAAAGAACATGGGTTGTTAGGCTTTGCTGACAAGTGCTTTAACCCCTGTGCCATCTCTCCAGCCCAAGAACAAGATTTTTGACAAAAAGAGGAGGGAACAAAAAAAGAGAAGAATCTTTATCTGGCGGCAGGCTCTAGGAAGAATGCCGTCACTCAGCAAACTGGGTTTGCATGATTCACTCATACCATGTGGAGAAGTATGCTGGAATAGAATTTGAGACAAGGTCCAACTAGGTAGCCCAGACTGGCCTTGCACCATCGCTATCTTTTGTAAAAGTATTTTTATTTATTTAGAGAGAGAGATAATGGGCATGCCAAGGCCTCCGGCTGCTACAGATGAACTCCAGAGGCATGCACCACTTTGTGCCTTTAACCGCTGCGCCATCTCCCCAGCCCGTGACCTTGAGTTCTCCGTCTTCTCGCCCCAGCGTGCTGAGAGCTGGGTGACAGGTGCACTACCGTGCGGAAACCCATCCAAATACGAAGAGACTGTGGCTGATCTGTGAGAAAGCAGGCGTGGTGCTTTCCCTGCCTGGCTGGAGCTCTGCTGAGGGCCAGTTGAATGCCAGCCAGTGGTGGAGATGCTGATGAGATTGATGCCAGAATACAAGACTCCACACTCTTCATTATTCTAATGGGTAATCATTTAAATATTTTATTTAGTCATTTTCAAGCAGATATATATATATATATATATATATATATATATATATATATATATATATATATATATATGGAGAGAGAGGGAGAGAGAGAGAGAGAGAGAGCGAGCACCAGGGCCACCGCCTTGTGGTTCTGGCTTATGTGGGTCCTGGGGAATTGAACCAGGGCCTTAGGCACTGGAGGCAAGTGCCTTAACCGCTGAGCCATCTCTCCAGCCCACTGCTCCAGGGTCAGACGGGACTTGCTTCTGCTTTCCATTAAATGTTACTGAACAGGTGCTGAGCTCTGCGGAGCCTTTAGTATTTACTATAGTATTATATTATTATATTGTATTATATTATATTATATTATTATATTATATTATATTATATTATATTATATTATATTATATTATATTATTATATAGTATTATAGTATTATAGTATTTAGTATTTACTTTAGTATTTAGTATTTATGTATCACATGTGCAAGGATGGGATCGAAATTCCCTCCAAATTTCTGTAGCCCCATCAGTTGAGGGCATGGCAATCCGTGACTTCTGTTTTCCGTCATTTGCTTGGATTTTAGTAGAAGAGTGCGTGGAGATCAATGACTGGAAAACTCACGAATTTGTTTGCACTGTCTCCGTGGTTCACAAAGGCTCTGCAAGCCCAGGTCTCCTTCTCCTTTTCTGAGTTTGGAAAGGAAGGCTGCTCTTGGGGAATGTTTGAAGTCGATAAATTCGCGCCTTGGAGATGGGAGCTGATTCCCAGACAAATGACTCGCACACCCGGTAGACGCTCGGAGGGTTAAATATTTCAAGCTCTCATTTGGTCTGTTTACTTATGTTTATATGAGGTTAACAACTTCCCCAATGGCCTTTCAGGCGTTTGTTCCCAGGTGTCTTCTGTTGAGCTGTCAGGCTCACTTGAATTACTTTATGAGGAATATTTCGAGCCAGGCTTCTTGGGCTTCTCACGACCTCCAGAAAATTCCTGCTTCTCTTCTTGGCTGTGTAAAACGGAGGCAGCAAGATTACTGTGGGCAAAAGCAAATCTCGTGAGTGTGTCTGTGTGATTTCTGCTAGGTTTTTAAAAATGCTTTTATTCATCTATTTGCAAGGAGAGAGACAGAGAGAGAGACAGAGAGAGAGACTGACAGGCACAGAGAGAGACAGAGAGAGAATGGGCAAACCAGGGCCTCTTGCCATTGGCAGCCAACTCCAGATGCATGGACCATTTTGTGCATCTGGTTTTATGCTGGGGAATTGAACTCAGGTTGTTAGGTTTCACAGGCGAGTGCCTTAACCACTGATCATCTCTCTAGCCCCTTCTGGTTTTTGTTTTTGTTTTTTCAAGGTAGGGTCTCGCTCTAGTCCAGGCTGACCTGGAATTCACTGTGTAGTCTCAGGGTGGCCTCGAACTCACAGGGATCCTCCTACCTCTGCCTCCCGAGTGCTGGGATTAAAGGCGTGTGCCACCACGCCCGGCACCCCTTCTGGTTTTTATAGACTTAAAGTTATAGGAATGAAGAATTGAGTCACAGAAACATGTCTCTTTTGGTTTTAAATACTAACAGCCTTACTTATTTATTTTAGATTTGGAGGGGCTTCCTGGAGATTGAGCCCATGGCCTCCAGCTCTGTATCGCTCACTGTATCCCTTGGAGTCCAGGCTGGACTTGAACTTGTGCTGGAGTGACAGGCAGGTGCCACCAGGCCAAACATCCATAAGCATCCTAGAGACAAAACCGTGTCTACATTGTCTGGAGGTGACTTCTGGGGCGATACAGGCTTTGTGGGTGTGCAGGAGAGGTCTGAGCGCTCTGGAGGGCCGTGCTAGTAGAGTTCTGTGAGAGCAGTGCCCAGTATTCTGGAAGCTACGGCAGGAGAATTGCAGGGAGTTTGAGGCAGACTGCTATAGAATGAGTTCCAGGCCAGTCTGGGCTAGAGTGAGACCCTGCCTCTCCAAAAACACAAAGCAAAAACAAAACAACGTGGGGCTGAAGAGATGGCTTAGCGGTTAAGGTGTTTGCCTGCAATTCATAAGAACCAGAGTTCGATTCCCCAGTGCCCATATCAAGCCAGATGCGCAAGAAGGTGCAAGCATCTGGAGTTCATTTGCCATTCTCTCTCTGTGTCTGCCTCTCTCTCTCAAATAAATAAATAAAACATTAAAAAAACAATGTGTGAGCAATAAAATAAAATAAGGAAGAGGCAGGCAGGACTAGGAACTGGCTCAGTGGTAATAGTGCTCGCCGTGTGAGGACCTGACACCCTGGGCTCAAGCCCCCCACCATGTACAAAGCTGGGCATCGCCATACCTGTCACCCGGTCCTGTGGGGAGTGGAGACAGAATCACGGGGGTAGCTCCAGGTTCAGTGGGAGACGCTGTCTCAAGGAAGCCGCATGAGGAGGGAGGACACTCAGTGTACAGGCTGCACACATCTGCACACACCACACACACATGCATATACCACACACGTCACAACACACACACATGCATATACCATACATGTCACAACACAACACACATATACCACACAAAACACACAACACACAACACACACGCAGATTGATAAGTAAACTGAAAAACAAGAAACTGAAGGAAATGAACAACCAAATCACAAACAAGTACAAATACTGAAACCTGTATGTTTATGTAATTGTTTATTCATCTCGCTTTCAATAAAAATAGAATTTGAAGCAGATTAAACGAATAACTCTGAGGCAGACACTTTTTGAGTAGTTTCCCCCTTTTTACATGGAACTCTGGGGACCAAAATTATCTCCATTTTCCAGGAGAAGAAACTGTACCTGCAAAAGTCAAACATCCTTTGCAAGAGAGCAGGGTGGGGATGTCAGCCACTGTCCGCTTAGGCCGTGCACCAAGGCCATCGTCCCTGCGAGGCCCTGTCCTGTGCTCTCGGTGAAGGTGGACGTCCATAGCTGAGGTATGAATGGACGCCTTTAACCTCCTTTCTGGAGAGGGACTGGCAGTGTGTGTGGACAAAGTGCTTGAAATGTACACAATCTATGGCCCAGTGATTTCAAAAAATTATTTATTTGCATGTGTGTGTGTGTGTGTGTGTGTGTGTGTGCGCACACCAGGCCGTCTGGCCCCTGCAAATGAATGCTTGTGTGTCTCTGTGAGTGGGCTGAGGAATTAAACTCTGTGAGACTCTAAAGCTAAGAATCCTTCTAAGGAACTAAAACTGGACACTGGGTCTGTGCAGTGATTTCAGGCCAGCATGGTTATGGAACAAAAATAGCAGAACTGGGCTGGAGAGATGGCTCAGCGGTTAAGGCACTTGCCTCCAGTGCCTAAGGCCCTGGGTTCAATTCCCCAGGACCCACATAAGCCAGGCCCACAAGGTGGTGGCCCTGGTGTGCTCTCTCTCTCTCTCTCTCTCTCTCTCTCTCTGTATCTCTGCTTGAAAGTGAATAAATAAAAATATTTTTAAAAAAATAGCAGAACTGGAGCTGGGGAGATGGCTCAGTGGTTAAGGCACTTGCTTGCAAAGCCTGATGACCCAGGTTCAAATCTTCCCACATAAAGCCAGATGCACAAAGTGGCACATACATCTAGAGTTTGTTTGCAGCGGCTGGAGGCCCTAGGTGCACCCATACTCACTCTCCGTCTGTCTTTTTGTCTCTATCTCTCTCTTAAATAAACTGATAAATAGATTTTTTTTTTGTTTTTTGGTTTTTTGAGGTAGGGTCTCACTTTATAATGCAGGATGACCTGAAATTTACTATGTAGTCTTAGGGTGGCCTCGAATTCACAGTGATTCGCCTACCTCTGCCTCCCGAGTGCTGGGATTAAAGGCGTGCGCCACCACACCAGGCTCCATAAATAGATAAAATATTTTTTTTTAAAAAATTCAGAACAGGGCTGGAGAGATGGCTAAGCGGTTAAGGCACTTGCCTCCAGTGCCTAAGGCCCTGGGTTCAATTCCCCAGGACCCACATACACCAGATCCACAAGGTGGTGGCCCTGGTGTTCTAAAAAAAAAAAAAAAATTCAGAACAGACCTGGTGTGGGCCATGTGCCTTTAATCCTAGTACTTAGGAGGTAGAGGTAGGAGGGTTGCTGTGAGTTCGAAGTCAGCCCGAGACTATGTAGTGAATTCCAGGTCAGCCTGGGCTAGAGCGAAACAAAAATATCAGAACTGGGGGGTGGGGTGGAGAGATGGCTCAGCAATTAAAGGCACTTGCTTGCAAAGCCTGCCGGCCTGGGTTCAATTCCCGTGTCCACATAAAAGCCGGATGCATTGAGTGGCACATGTGTCTGGAGTTTATTTGCAGTGGCACAAGCCTCCCCGAGTGCCTGTACTCACACTCTCTGCTTCTTTCTGTCTCTCTCAAATAAATCAAAATAAATAAAATATTTTTAAAAAGTCAGAACTAGGGCTGGGGAGATGGCTCAGCAGTTAAAGCTACTTTAACCTAGCTCCTCTCTCTGTTTTATATATAATTTTAACTTTATTACATAAAGCATATTTTAGTAGGCAATCAAAATCATGTAAATTCAGCCTATGCAGTAAAGTGCACTAAATCTTCATCCTGACAAATTTCTTTTTTTAGGAAAGCGTTTCAAATTATAGCTCTGGAAACTGAAGACTGTGGTTCAGAAGTAATTAACTGCTGTATGTGTGACTCATACTTGACTCACTGTTTTCTTGTTTATTCATGGCTTTGCTGGTTTCCCATTCATAAACCAGGCGTCTTCACTAGACTCAAGGACTATCAACATGCTTCGAGCCCACACTGTTTTTTTCTTTTATTTCCTCCCTCCCTCCCTCCCTTTTTGTTTTGAGACAAGGTCTCACTCTGTTGCCCTCTTCTTGGCAAACCTCCTGCCTCAGCTTTCCAGGAGCCGATAATCCAGGCATGAGCCACCACACCAGCTTGGATGGTATTTCTTTATCAAATTTCCCATGATCATCAATGCAGTTCCCACGGGTGGGTGCGCTGTTGGTGTGTGTGGAGTTCTGCACAACCTGACACACAGCAGGCGGTCAGCAGTCTCACCATCTTGTCTTTGAAAGGCCTGAGAATTCCAATACTTCCCACACCTTCTGTCCAATTCCAAACCAAGCCAGAAAATCCCGTGGCCTTCTGCCTTCTTCCAGTTCCCTTCCCTTTAGCTCATGAAATCTCATCACCACAATCCCTGCCTCGCTCAGGTCTTCTCCATCTTCTTGGGTTATTGGAAGTTGCCCGTTTCTGTGCTAAACTCCTCCATCATCCAGTGCGATCCCACCTCTCACTTGAGTGCTTTGGAGTGAGGTGGCCAGCCGGGACCGGCACACTTGACTGTGGGCCTCTAGACCTCAGGGAAGCCCCACGCACACACGCACGCACGCACACACGCACACACAGTGACCAGTGCCCACAGCGCCAGCATGTGGGATCAAGGACCCCTGCAGGGGCTGCTGGCTTTCTTATTTCTTATTTATTTTTCTATATGCATGTACAAGTCTTCTTTCTGTGATACCCCCGTTTCCCTCCTCCCTGCCCATAGTCCACTCAGGACCCTCCTCAGTGGGATTGCTGGAATGATCCTTGGGACCGAAGGCTATGACTTGTGCAAGTCCAAGACTGTTTTTCTTTGGGGGGGTGAAGGGGGGGCAATGCCTCTGGATATTCCCTCCATCATGGCGGCTCTTAGTCTTTCCGGCTTCTGGCTTTTTACATGGGGTCTGGGGTTCCCCTTTGAGCCATCTCCCTCGCCAACCACGGGACCACTGTCTGCCAGGCATTGTCCTTCGGGTTGTCTGTCTATTGAGATAGGATCTTTAGCCAAGGCTGGCCTCAATCCTGTTGCATAGTGGAGGAAGAGCTTGAATGGCTGATCCCTTGCTTCTGCCTCCCAAGTGCCAGAATCCCTGGGTGTGCTACACACCAGTCTACGCGGTGCTGGGGATCGGAGCCAGAGCTTTGTGCGGCTCAGCAAGCACTCCCAGCCCAGTCGGTAAGTTTTTATCATGGTTCCTTTGCTCCAACTCCTGTCTGCTCTTGACCCACCAGCCTGTGAAATTCCGAGAGGTTTGTTGTCTTAATGTTTTTGGAATCTATCCAAGGTCAGTGCCTGACACATAGTTACTTGAAAAATATTTGCTAAATGAATACGATAACTTATGAATTTTTCGTTTTTTTCAAGGCAGGTTCTCACTATAGCCCAGACTGACCTGAAACTCACTCTCTAGCCTCAGACTGGCCTCAAACTCAAAGTACTGAGATTAAATGCGTAGTCCACCATGACCAGTTACATTGGCTTTTAAAGTGAGGCAATTTGCATTTAAAATTTTTCATTCAATAAACTAGGCATGGCCCTATATCTTAATCCCAGAACCTGGGCAGCAAATGCAGGAGGTTCATCATAAATTTGAGGCCAGGTTGGGTTACATAGTGGGTTCCAGGACAGCCTGGGCTGCAGAGTGAGAATGTCTCATAAAAATAACAAACAAGAAGGCTGGAGAGATGGCTCAGTGGTTAAAGCACTTACCTGCAAAACCCAAGGACCTGGGTTCAATTCCCCAGCACCCACATAAAGCCATATGCACAGTGGTGCGTGCATCTGGAGTTCCTTTGCAGCGGCTGGAGGACCTGTCACACCCTTCTCTCTCTGTCTCTCTTCTCTCTATCTCTCTCTCAGCCTAACAAAATTTTGTTTTCCTTTTAAATAAACTTCTTATACCCGATGTCTAGATAGTGAAAAGGAAATGTTTTCCATGGATTTAAAAGCACAGGGTTCTTTGACAAGGAAGTCTGGGCTGATAATGAACTAGTTAAGAATAGTTTCTTATTTTTATTTATTTATTGCAAGTAAATAAATAAAATAGTGAAAAATAAACAAACAAAAGTCATTCAAACACATTGTTTGTTCTATGTCTTAGACACTCTGCTAGTCCTGGGGTAAGACTTACTGGTGGAGAAAGGCCAGTATGGTTTAGTAATTAATGTTCTATACATTCATGGCTCTTAAAGTCGAAGAGTCTAAGCGAGGCAGATGTAATTAAATCCTTCATGAAGACTCAAAGCCGGAAGGATGTTTAGGTACAGTTAGTCCACCGGCCTTATCTTGTAGACGAGCTCACTCAAGTCCAGAAAGCTTTCCTGGTGATTTGGCCTCCTTATTACACTGATCTTGTCATTGTAGCTCGTCTCATAGCTGTGAACTCCCTTCATGCCTTTATCCGTGAGCATTCATCTTGCTGCCAAGCACTGAAATACCATAGACAAGCTTTTTGAACCTGCGCCCCCTGCATCCCCCCTCCAGCAGGGTCTCACGATGTATCCCTGGCAGGCCTGGAACTCATATAGCAATGCCCATGTTGTTCTCAATTTGGAGTAATTGTGTTTTCCTTTTAAGTGAAAGTGTTTTTTTGTAATATTTTGTTTTAAAAAATATTTTATTTATTCATTTTCAAGCAGAGAGAGGGAGGGAGAGAGAGAGTGAGGGAGAGAGA
>PVHP010036078.1:0-18132 GCA_004024765.1 Zapus hudsonius | reverse complement strand
TGCTTTAGCTTTTAGCAATTAGGTTTTAAAATTTACTTTGCTTTTCAAAGATTCTTTGGCTATAGCCTTAAGTATAGTTGTATAAAAGAAAGCAAAAGCCATGTTTGACAAACAAAAAGAATTTTATAGTTTAAATTTTTAAAAATTTTATAAAGAAAAAATGGAAAATGGAGGCATTTCATCTGGTACTTAACTAAATGTTCTTTTCATTTTTAAAGTTAGATGAGATTAGTTCTTGATGACTTTAGATTATTGATAGACAAAATGACCAACAAATTCAGTTTATACTACATTAATTCATTGTACATATGAATTCTTCTGAGGACTGTTTACAAACCAGCTGCTGAGTTGAACTTGCATCTCTTCTTCACAGCAACTTTTGAGATGCAATTAAAAGTAAAGTGAAATTAAAACAGATTTCAAACATGAATACTCAGTTGAATGATGGTTCATGTCTATTATCTCAACACTCAGGAGGCTGAGGCAGGAGGAGTGCCATGAGTTCAAATCTAGCTTGAGCTATAGCATGAACTCTTTCTCTCTCTCTCTCTTTCTCTCTCTCTCTCTCTCTCTCTCTCTCTCTCTCTCTCACACACACACACACACACACACACACAATAGTATTTAAAAAGTTGTAACTCTGAAGCACCTGCCATTGTCAAGGTGCTGTCCTCCTTGCTGTGGTCTGGGTGATTTTCTTTCACTTTATAATTTTTGGAGCCTGTGACTTGGTAGTGTTCTGCACTCATGCTGTCTAAGAAGATGGCTGTAATGAGTTACATAGCTTCATTTTGGTGGTGAATTTTGGTAGGGAAAGGTATTGGTCAGTGGATCATAGGAACTGTGTTATTACAATATCCATCATTTTTTTCCTTTTAAGCATCAGAGAAGTATTTTTGAATGTTAGAAACCTGATGCCATCTCCTCTGTGCTGATGCACATCTGCGTTTTCCTTTCCCCATTGGGAGCATTTACCATTCTGTGGATTTTAGTCTTACAGGGACTAATGATTTGACTTTCAGTGTCTATATACAATAATACATACAATACATACAATAATGGATCGCTTCATTGTTACTTTCAAATATCCCAAAACTTTTCAAAGGAGTCCACATCACAGGTCTGTAGCCTGATAAATTCTCATCAACTCTTATGTTAATGCTGCTTCAGGAGTAGCTATAGACAGATGGATCTCAGTGTTGAGATGCCATCAAGCCCCCCCCCATGGAATTTTTTTTTGCCCTTTTAAATGGGTGGGGGACAGAGATGCATAAAGACCTTACTATAGAATGAGTAACTGAGACACTGTCTACTTGCATGGGAACTTCTGAAGCATTCTATTTATTAAACAGGTGGATGGGCTCAGTTATGTTAGCACATTAATAATGAACATTGTAGAGATCTTCTGAGCTGGATGTTTTCGTGACTAATTATATGTAAAATGTTGTTCAAGGAAAATCGTGTGACGGAAATGTTTTCAGCAGTCATTGGAAGTTAAGGAAAAGTGGTTTACAAACGTTCAAGATGAGGCAAGGATTCTAGATCAGTATTTGCCAGAGTGGGTTTACATAAGGAATGTCCACGTTTACAGGAAGGTGACTCGTGTGAATTCATATTACATAAAACCAGGAAGTTCCTGAAGTTTCTGATGTGCTGTTCACTTAGTTCTTGTAAAAGGTAGAGAGACTTCTTTGGGAGTGTGGTTTCAGGTAACTTCTGAGAAAGGGGTCTTTGAGATGACACTGCTTAGCATCTAACTATCATTGTGCCTTCCCACCAGGAAGGGGACAGGCATTGGGAAACTTCTGTCATGTAGCCTCATTAAAATATATTTTTCAAATGTACTTTTTTTTGGAAATTTCTCCTTTTTCCATGTTCAATCAAGAAATAGAGTAGTTTAAATACATTTAAGTTTTTATTTTTATTTTTTAGTTTTCACACTGTATAGACAAACATCTTAAAAATGTTGTAGAGTTTTATTAAAATATAGTGAGAAGAGACATTTTAAAAAAGTACCATCTTATTTGAGCCCTGAAGACATATATATGTACACACACACACACACACACACACACACACACACACACACACACACACACACACACCTGTAAGTAATCTTGCTTTATTTGGATTTGGAAACTGTTGATATGGGTTCTTTTGATTTCTATGAAGGTATCTCTATAAACATCTATAATATATTGTGTGTATGTTTGCATGTATATCTTTTCTTTGTAGGAAGGAGGGTATTGCAGACTGAAATGTTCCAGTTAAAGAAGTAATTGTTCTAAAGATATTTGTTTCTCAACTCAGAAAAGATGATGAACTTGCAAAACGGATAAATGTAATTCTTTGTACTTTTGCCACCTACAATTTTAATCTACAGTGACTCGGATTTCCCTAGAAAGGTCAGAGGTTTCAGACAAAAAGCTTTGTAATTTTTCAAAGACAGACATTTTCAGTTTTGCTCTGTGGAGTCTGATTACCCAGGGCTTTCCCTTTATTTGTGGTTGAGCCTGGGAGGGTCTAGGTGGGGCAGTGGAGGTGCCAGGCTTTGAGACAGCAGACCTGGGAGGTTGGCAGGAGGGGAGACAGAGGTTGGTTGGAGAGGAACAGGGAGTCACATTTTTGGCTCTTCACTGTGAGGTCACCGACTTTCCAAGTGAGGATAGTAGTGTAGTAAAAAGTGTTGTATCATAGACTTTGGAGCACCGGGCACCTCGAGGAGTTTGTGTGTCTAGGTGTGTTAGGACTGGCTTTGTTGAGTTTTGGAAATTGTCAATGTGGGTTTCTTTGATTGTAAGCAGGCTTTTGTTTATTTTGTTTTTCCTTTTTGACTTCTCCAAGGTTGGGAAAATTGTTCATGTTGCATGGTGGGGAAGAGTGGCGATGCTAAGGAGATTTTTTTCCCTGGGTTCCTGTCCTTGGTCAGGATACAGAAGAGAGTGTTATTAACTCTGAGCTCATGTGCCCAAGCTCTTGGGGGTGACAAAAGCTGTGCATAGGTGAGACTCTTGAATTGGTGAATTGGTTGAGAGAGAGCTGTTGGGTAGCCTCTCTCGACAAGTTCACCATGGCCCTGGAAGTTCAGCTTATCAGACACATCCCCTGTTCTTACTGTTGCAAGACACTGCTTGCTCCCCAAGAGGCTTGGCCTAAGAAAACATGATGGAATGAGCAATGGTATCTTAGGTGTCATTTTCTCAGAAAGTAAGACAGTACAGTGTTTGCTATTTTTGAAGGCGGGCCCTTCTAATTTGTAAGTCTACAGGATTTTAAACATTTGTAGAACCGTTTGTTGCTATTGCTGTTTTGATAGGATAATTGGTACATAGTGAGGAAATTTATCATTTGACTTTTTTTTATTACTTGTTTAAGATGTTTTTAAAAAATATCCATACCATTGCCCTGGAAGTCCAGACACAGAAGAGGTGCAGGTACCTCCAGAAGAAGCTAGCAAAGTGCAGGAAGCCCAGTTCAGTTTTGAAGACATCCTTCTAGCCATGCAGAAGTCTGAAAGAAACAGAGTCCCAGGGAAACTCAACAGCAGAACACCAGAGTGGAAATCAGAAAGGAAGGGAGGCCTTGCAGAGCAGCCTGGAGGGAATTCATTTGGCGTTTGGTAACAGTTCCTAAAACACAGCCAAGTCCCAGCACCATAGCCATCAACAATGACGGTCCCCACTTTGTTCCCTCTCTGAGCATTTAGCCATCTCGAGTGGGTTTTAACTTGTCAGAAGTCTAAAGCTTCTTTTCTTTCTTCCCCCCTTCTTGTTCAAAGAAGACAACTCTATAGCACATTCAGAAAAGCATCATACCCAGGGTCCTGTGACTGCGGGCATGAGTATGTCAGTGAAGGTCCCTGGGTAATAGGACTGCAGGTGTGATCGACGGACGAATAAAAACCAACAAAAACAACTCTGACCATCCAAATGACATAGAGTTGGATTTTGGTATGCTTATTGTATGATATTTGCTTGTTTGATTGGAAAGTGAAATCTGTTTCTACCACCATTAATATGTGTGCTTTTCTTTGTATAAAGCATAGAACAAATATTTATTCTATAATTAGTTTCAAAAAACAGAAAATGCAACATTTAAAAACTGGCGTATGATCGTCATAGAAACTCATGGAGAGCACGGTAAATAAAAAATGGCTGGGTATTAGTCACAGCAACGTGCAGGGCAGTGTGAAACTCAAGACACACTTCTTTTGTTTAACAGTCAGGAAGAGCAGGGCGGCAAACCTGATAGAGTCCACGGGAGGTCCAGGGACAGAGAAACCCACCTCACCTTCAGCTTGAATTACCCATCAGTCTACGAACAGCAGAAGGCACCTGATGACTTTTAACAAGATTTGAGATTTCCTTTAATTATAGGAATGTCTTGTTTCCAAATAATTAAAGTTAAAAAAGTTGATAAATCTCTGGTTTTACTACTCTTCTTCAAAGTTTCCCCTTTCTTTGCCTCTTGTTTCCTGTAATTCTGAATCTTGTTTTTATAGTTTTGGTCTTGTTCTGTCTTCCTTTGTCTTCTACTTCTTCATATAAGACAAATAAAACTGAATAAGGGCTGGGGAGATGGCTCAGTGGTTAAAGGCACCTGTTTGCACAGACTGTCAGTCTAGGTTTGATTCCCCAGCACCCACATAAAGCCAGATGTACAAAGTGTCTGGAGTTTGTAGTGGCTGGAGGCCCTTATGTGCCTGTTCGCTCTCAAATAAATAAATATTTTGTTAAAAACTTGGATACATTAAAGATAAATAGCCTTCACTAATACTGTATATTTCTAAATATGTATATTCAGGCTAGACTCAAGTCTTCTATAATGTCATTAACATCATCTGGTTTTAGAAGGAAATTGTTTCAGAGTATTATCTCTCTCTCTTTCTCTCTCTCTCTTTCTCTTTCTCTTTCTCTCTTTCTCTGTCCAGCATCTGGAACAAGGATTGCTTGTCTTTAAAATTGGAATGAATCCCACCTGCATATTCCCACAAGGATGATATTTCAATAACCAACAGTTACTTGACTCTGAACCTCCAGGTAGCAGCTGGGGTTGGAGAGAAGGTTTCAGAGCCTAAGAAACTTAGTGAGCTGGGGTAGCTTAGGCACCTGACAAGGCCCCTTTAACAATGCTGGTGCTACTATATGGTCTTATTTGTAATCAGGTTACCAAAGATACAATGTCAAAATAACTGTAAGTGGATTTAGACAAATGGGGACTGAGTAAGGTGGATAAGTGACCTTTCAGGTTGAGATATCCATTGGACACAAATATTCTTGAAATTAAAGAGAGCATATGTGAAGATATAAATAAAAAAATTTCTGTGTCTGGAACACACTGGGCACTATTATGTTCCTGCCAGCCTTATGGAAGCTTCTACCTATATACTTTCTAGTCTACAACTTGGGTGCATATTTTTGTTCCTTACCCTGTATTATTTCTTGTGCTTGGGGTGTTCTAACCCGTCACTACTTGGCTAATGTTAGTTACATTTTAAGACTCAGCTGTCTCCCCATGTCCTAATGGAAGCTGTCTTTCCTTCCCAGCTTAAGGTAGGACTACTTTCATATACACCCACTAGCTTGATGTTAATAGCTAACTCTGATTTCCTCTGTCATAATAAACTCTCCTCGTTTTCCTTCCAAGTTGGGTTGTGCTTTCTTTATGGGCAAGGATAGGATTGTATTGTTTTGAGTACCCTGCCGAGGAAGAGTTTAGGGCCTGGATTTACTAGGCTCTCCCTGGAAGCTTCAATCACCTGGTGCTTACAAGGAGCACCTGGCTGATCAGAACAAGAACTTGATCAGTTTATGACATGGATTTTAAAAGTAGGTAAAAAGGGCATGGGAAGTACCTCAGTAGTTGAGGGCTGGCCTAGCACCCAAAGGGACTGGGTTTGATTCCAAGCACTTCCAAAATAAAAATTAGTTTATGAAGACTTGGGTGTTGAGCTCAGCACTGAGATTGTCTGTTTCTTAGAGAAGGATAATATCCTCTCATATATCATGAGAACTGATTTCCACTTTTTTGCTCCCCCAAAAATCTAGTTTAATTTTAACCCAAATGAGTCATTGATGATGAGAGTTACAATTATGATCTTAAAGGTTAGATGTGTTTATAGAAAACTGTTCAGTCTCTTTTTGCTTTTCCTTCTAAGATTCTGGTCATGACTTTTGGTCTCAGAAAGATGTTTGTGGGCAATGGAGTATTGCAGTGCCCTAGAACATGGCTCTATACCACAGTCACTTATGAAAGACTTACTCTGCTCTGTGCTAGGAATGAATGATTCCAGCTATTGACTTTTCAGAGTGTAAATTTCTTAAACGTGGAGTGCCTTCCCGCAGGGTATACTGTCACCATTTTTTTCTTTGTCTTGGATCACATCCTCTTCTGGTCTGCAAGGAAAGGTGTGGCTGTCTCCTTCATCTTTAGCAAACATGTGTAGGCTTGAATGTTGCATCACTGAGAGGAACATGTTTTGGGATGATAGGGTTACTTTTGCTAAGTCAAGAGACCATAAGTAGTAGCCGTGCAAATATTAAACACCAAAATATGTTGGGCCCATAGGATGGTTGAACTCTTAAGTTTGTCTTTCTGAAATCTAATGCTTTGCTCTCATTACAAACAGGACTGGGGAGATAGCTGAGCAGTTCAAGGCACCTGCTTGCAGAGCCTGCTGGCCCAGGTTTGATTCCCTATGCACAAAGTGGTGCATGTGTTTGGAGTTCCTTTGTAGCCTCAAGAGGCCCTGGTGCTGCACCCAAGCTCTGTCTGTCTGACTCCCTCATACACGCATAAATAAAAATACTTAAAAAACTGTTAGAACACCTTCATTAGCTCTAAAATGCACAAGCATATGTAAATATTTTTTGTGTAACTGGAGACCCATTGATCATAGGTAACATAAGTCAACCTAAGATAAAAGTTTCTTTCCCCAAACACATACAGAATTCATTATTTTATTTCTCTAGCCATGCTCATTATCAAAAACATTCTTCTGAAGGCTTTCCCATAAAGTGTTTCTATCTGGCCCTGCTTTCATATCTAAAAGCTCCTAATGGTTTTGCAAAGGATAATGGAAACATTTTGACCAAATATTTCTTTTTTAAGCTAGCATGTTAAAAATAACGAGAAACAAAAACTTATCACATGAAAATTAATGTTCTCTAAAAAGGCTGAAAATCAATCTTTGCTCTCACAGATGCTAGAAGAGACAAGCTTCTGTCCATCCTTGGTGATTAGTCAGGAAGAAAAGGACAGTGAAGCAAGAACAATAGAATGACATTGTTTTTTACTTATATTCTAATTGGTCCTCAAAGCCATCGAGAGGGTCGTATGCCAGCGTACACTTCACGAAATGGTAAAAGGTGTTGGATTCTTTGTGTTGCGAGTCTGTCTTAGTATAATTGCTTAAAGTCATGAGACCTGGAACTATTTGCATTTTTTAATATATCTTTGAACTCCATGATGTTATCTGAGCTGTAAAATTTAGGTCAAGGTCAGAGTATAGGTAATGTTTATAAGAAGGAGAAATATCTGTTTAAGATGCAGAATTTTGTATAACAATTTCAAATATCTTTAAGTGACAAACATGAATCAAGTATATTGAAGATGACATTTTATTTCTTAAATTTATGTGACAATATTTGTATTTAGAAATGGAATTAGGAAGTATTCTAAATCTTTTAGTGAAAGCATAGTATCTGAGAGAAACTTGGTTCCTTAACGTGAGTTAGCAGAGGCTTCAGCAGTGGACTCACCCGCCTTCCTGCTGTGCTCAGCTCAGCTGTTTGGAGGTGCTGGTGGGACATGTTTTAGGTGTGTGTTCAGATGGGCACGTAAAGATCTGAACAGGTAGAGAGTAACTTCATATCACCCACTGTCATGCTTATCAGGGACATAGATTCTAACTGATGGAATCATTCCCTAATTCCCTGACTATACTTTTGTGTCTGAGAGAATATGATCTCTTCCATGTTGGCAAAGTATGGATGGACAGGTAGCACTATATCTCCTCCTTGCTAGAGGTCCTTTTTAATGGCAGTTGGTATCCATGCCTGTACCCAAGCCTGGTGTGATGAGGAAGGGTACAGTATACCATGTGTCATTCCTATTCATTCCCTTCAAGAAGTTCTTGGTTGTTAGTGAATACTTCTAGAGATAGAGATTTTCCTTTGAGATGAGATCTCCCAATGTTGCCCATGCAGACCTCAGACTTTGGGCTCAAGGATCCTGTTGTCTCAGCCTGTAGAGTCACAGGAAATGCAGGCCTGGTCTACTGCACAGTCTTAGAACCAGACATTGAAGACTGCCTGGAAGGGGCACCTTGGGCTCACTTGTCATCCCTTTTCTGTCAGACCACAGGCTCTTGCATGGTTGATTTCTAGATGAACAAATACAGCATATAAGAAAGTATAGCAAGTTTCATAGACGTGTATACGTAAATCGTGCAATTTGAATGCCCAGCATTTTATAGCAAGCTTTGCTCATCTTTGCATAGCCCCTTTCCCAAGATTCAAAGTTTATTTGAAAGTAAACATAATCATGACTCGAAGTGGAATGTTTAAAGACTGAATGGGACATTTGCCATCAAGCAGAGCTTTGGGTCCTCATCTGCTTGTCTGGCTGCAGGAGCTCCCTCAGGATCCCGACAACCTTGTGTGCATGGAGAGCTGTCATTGTACTCAAAATGCAAATCATTTATGTCCACCAAGTAAAAAAGAACAGAATTTTCCCCCCTCTAATTTGCCTATTAAATTCTTTGGAGAAAATGGAACGGAATTATTTGAAAAATTTAAAATAGAAATCCCAATCTCAAAATATTTCTTTTAAACCATTTAAAGTCGGCTTCTGGAAGGCTCTAGAATATGTAATGAAAAAAAATCTTTTCATTTTAATAAAAATTAATTATTCTCGGGATGGAGAGATGGCTCAGCGGTTAAGGCACTTGCCTCCAGTGCCTAAGGCCCTGGGTTCAATTCCCCAGGACCCACATAAGCCAGACCTACAAGGTGGTGGCCCTGGTGCTCTCTCTCTCTCTCTCTCTTTCTCTCTCTCTCTCTCTCTCTGTATCTCTGCTTGAAAATGAATAAATAAAATATTTTTAAAAAGAAATAAAAATGTTTTTAAAAATTAATTATTCTCTTTTTAATTTATTTTAACTATTGTTTCTGGGATGAAAATTCAGCTAACTTTTGTATGGTGATCCTATAATGCAATGCATTTTAGCTGTTATTTTGCCTGTAAATTCTCTTGTATGTTCTGTTTAGATAATCATATCACATGTAGACAGTGACATTTTCATTTTTTACTATCTGAATTTTTATGCTTTTATTTAAAAATTTTTTATTTGCGTGTGCACCTATGTGTATGTATGTGTTTGGCTTAGCATGCCAAACCCTCTTGCCACAGCAGATGGACAGGAATTGAACCTGGGATGGCAGGCTTTGCAAGCAGCGCACCTATAGGCTCCGAGCCATCTCCCTCCACCCTGTGCTTTTCTGGATCCTTCTCTTTGCGTGTGTTGTGTACCACTTCTAATTCAGTCTTGAAATGTTCACTGGCAAGAGTAGGCATCATTGACTGTTTTCCTTGAGATCTTGCTTACATTTTTATCCATGAGGAAGACCGGTAAATGCTTTTCTATTGAAATATTATTTTTACTGATAGTATTTCAACCAGACAAAGGTCAAGTCCTTACTCACTTTGGTTACCCACCCCCACATTTCTAGTCATGCTAATGGTCTACATCCCAATAGTGAAACCTCATATTCCTCTGTCACATTACTTCATGCTGACTGGATCTAGGCTGCATTATTAATGGATAAGTGGTGTTTTAAGAATACAGCGATCTAAAGTTTCAGAGTGAGAGTTTGTATTGTATAGTCACCATTTTAGGTACTCTCTGAAGTGTGGGGACATATTTTATATTGATTTGAGGGTCTTTGGTACCGCGTATGCATTAGACTCTCACGTTTTGATTTGAACTATAGAACCCTTAAGTATCATTTTTCAAAATTCTGTCTGGTTTACTTTCTCCCTTCTTCTCATGCCATTTTTGTTAAGACTTGAATAGATTACTCCTAATCTTGAGAGCAGACTGCAGGAAGACAGCTATTAAAAGTAGAAAGCTATTAAGCAGTCAGGGGTTTATTATGCTTTAGTGTTTTGTTTTAAGTCTCTTCTTAATTGGTTGATTAATGTACACAACATCCCTTTCCCCTTCCATCTCTACAGATGGCAAATGGTAGGTCCCAACTGTCATTGTTCACAAAAAAGGTTATGGTTCAAAGTCAGAGATTCACAGATACCACAATGATCAATCATGGGGACTTGTGTCAGAAGACCCAGCCATGCAAAAGCTAAAGCTAGGCAGGGTAGTACTATTTACTCAGAGTCCCACAGGAACATGCTTTATTTGTTCTTGATTTTATTTAGAAGAGATTATTTAACTAATTGAAATGTCTCTCTGAATTTAGGGTCAGACATTTAAATAAATATGAAAAATAAATGCAAGTGAGGTTTCTGTTTAGGGTTAGATCAAATTGCTGGTATATAGTTTTGTGTTTTTTTTTTTAAATGGGGATACTATAGAAAGTATCTTTCTTAAGATATTGGGATTAACAGAACACTTTTAAAGGAGTACCTTTTACCATTTTCATCTGAAGATGATTTATAATGGCGAACTTCCTTTTCTAGGAGGGAGAATAGAATTATGTCCTGGTATTGATCCACAAAGAGGGTCTGCATTTTATTCGTGCTATAAAAGTACCTTTAATGGAAACATCGTGGTAATTGAATCTATAGTGGGTATCACTATCAAAGTATCTTTTTAATTATTTTATGTTATATAATTTAGCAACTAAATTCAAGTCATGGGAAGGGGATGGCTGTATTTTATCTTTTAGGTATAATGTATAGCCTTTAATATTCTCAAAGTGGATGGCAGTTAAGGACATTCGTTAGGGGAGAGAGAGATAGAGAGAGAGAGAGAGGGAGGGAGAGAGAGAGAAATCAACCAGTGGAGAGGATTCCATTACATTCAGCACAGTATGAAACTAAGTCAAAGGAGTTTTGTTAATTAAATTCAATTGCCATCCATTAGGCCAGTGGAATGAGATGACTTTGCCTGGCGCTGACGCAGCACAGGTATGCAATTTGGCTAAATGGCCATTTCTAAACCAGAGCACACATTTTCTACTAACTCACTTGAAAAAGAAAAAAAGTGCGAGCCTTTAATCTTAAAAAGTCAAGAGTAACCGGTACTTGCTAAAGGGTAAAGATGTCTTTTTTTTATGCAGTCTATTGAGATCTGTTCACAGGGATGTTATCTAAGTTAAATGATTCTTTAAAATATTTAGTATCTGTAGGCAAATACATAAACAAATTGTATACAAAACATGAATCAGTGTGTACATATATAACATAAATCAGTATATATAACATGAATCAGTATATGTCACATATATATATATTATATGTCATGAATCAGTAGATAAGTATATGCTTTTAAAATTTCAGTCGCCTTTTTATCTAAAATTACTAAGTCAGTTATTCTTTGATTTTTTAAAGCATTCTAGAAGCTATAACTACCGTCTGTATATAATTGGGAGAATTTGTAATAATTATGGAAATTGTGAAGATGAAATGTAGGTGGTGGGTAAGGGTGTCTACACGGTGGCATAAATCATTACTTCTAGAGATGTTACGAGTCAGCATGCTAAGTTTCTCACTGAAGTAAAATGACAAGAAAGTCTCTCTCCAGCCCGGCCAGCAGGGCTGTGACAACAGCAAGTTCACGGAGTTGCTGAGTGCACAGATTTCTACTTCCTGCTAAGACTCAAACTGGCCAAAATCAAAGAGGATATTAGGGATTGTCACTTTAAGAAGGATGTTTATGTTCTGCCTTTGTTAAAAAATAGGGGGTTGGTCCCTTGAATTGTTGTCTGTTCAAATCTGTAAGTTTTCCATCAGTAGAAGTTTGCTTAGTGTGAACCTCAACCATGACATAAGTAGAGGTTCTGGGACATCTGCAAAGAGAAGAGCATATTTTCATTTCATAGGACACAATTATGTTCCTCTGATAAAAGAATTCTTCCACACACTGAGGTGGGCTTCTCCCAGACCCTGAAGAACAAAGATCTTCCTTAAGTTTGCATATTTGAAGAGTGAACCTTTGCTTTACTTCCTGAATTTTCTTATTGTTTTTCCTGTGTAAGCAGATGGTTTTTCTGTTCACATGTTATCAGAGCATGGAGAAACCTACCGTGTGCTGGATATGTACCCAACACTCAGATGTTGAGGTTTCTCCTTACTGGAGAGTGCTTTTTTTTTAAATTTAAATTTAGGCGTAAAAAGAAGGCAAAGATGACATTCCATGTTGTGAAAGAATCAGCCCCTGAAATCTGCTTAGCCTTGACTATTTACAGCAAGCACTTTTGAAACAGCTGTAGATGTTCAAATGAAAGTAGCAAGAATGTGGGAACGTTCATTTGTGAAGACTTGCATTCTCCAGCTTTATAGCCAACAGAAAAGGAGATTGTTGTGCGTTCTATTAAATACTGCCAGTATGATTAATTTAAAGGGTTACATTTTATTGAACCCTGGTGTAGATGTTCTTTGTCACCCACATTCACAGCTAGTTAGAGTGTGTGTAGCATTTATCAAAACTTTCTGGAGCCCCTTCCCCTCATTAGCATCTGAATCTCTATTCAGCAGTTAATGTCCGTTACTGCTGGAGTGCTCAATTCTTGTTTTCAATAAGCCAGTTGTAAAATGTCAGACTGTCACTTACAATATAAAAAACCAAAAATGATGGTATTTGTAAAAATGTTATCACCTCATAAAAACAAATTGTAAAGGCATGAAAGTGATCTCGCTCTGCTGAGCTTTCAGAAGTGACTTAGTTCAGCTCCTTTAAATACCAGTGGTGCACATTCCCACACTTCCCTACCAATGGAGAGGTTTACACAAGCATAATTTAAGTTACAATTACACTAATTAACATCTCATTTGCATAAATTGTTGAAGTCAAAACAACAAAGAATTGTCTAAGATGCTTAATCCTATTTGTCCAAAATAGAAAGATTTATTTCTTTAAACCATGCTCTAAAAATTGGCAGCTTGGCGATATCTTCAGGGCCTTCGTCATTGTCATATTAAAAGAAATGCTCTCTGTTTATTTAAGGCTCTCTTTTCTTTTTTCTTTTTTTTAGGTACTTCCACTTTTTGTAAAATTTCAAACAAGCACATTACAGATGGGTTCCTAAATACATGCCAACAAGAGATAAGGTTCCATGTCATTTTCTTAGAATGGTGAAGAGGCACTGATGAAGTCTCTGGCACACTGGCACACAGGGGTGTGTGTGTGTGTGTGTGTGTGTGTGTGTGTGTGTGTGTGATGGTGTATATGTTCCGACGGACATGTGGGATTGTAACATCTACCTGTAGTTAACCATAGTCAGTTGACATGTGTGAGTAAACCCGTCTGTTCTTGGTTCCAGGTATAGTCAATATCTTTGTTTTCCACTGCTGTTAAAGATAAAGATATGTTGAAGACAGTTTTTACCAAGGTCCCATGTGTGTAAGATATCTCACACCTTTACCAGAGGACAGACAAAGTTAGAGAATTTCGTTTGGCAGGGCATCTGGAGGGATGGTGGAGTTTGAATCCAGGACCTCAAACAAGCTAAGCATTGCTTTTCCTACTGAGCATATACATATCCTCAGGCCAGAAAATATCCTGCCCAGTGGCCACCTATTTGCAGGTTATTTTTAAAGGAGTAATATAGTAAAGTAAACCACCTTCTTTAGTACTCACTGAATACTAGGCATGACGATGCATGCCTATAATCCCAACCTCATGAAGATTAGAAGTTCAAGGTCAGCCTCTTCGTAGCTGGAATACCTGAGAACCTGGCCCCTCCTTTCCCCCCAAAAAGACTCACTTAAAATTGGGGACGTTTATAAATAAATGATTACTGAAGTTTTCATGCTAACCCACAAAACGGTATTCTCACTTCTGTAGGTCTAACGTGTATGTGTGTGTGTGAGTGTGTGTGTGTGTGTGTGTGTGTGTGTGTGTGTGTGTGTGTTTTCATATGCTTTAGCTGTTGGGGTTGCATTAAGTGTGATGTTATTAATTTTGGATTAGTTAACCTGAGCATGCCTTCAAAAGATTAGAAAAGACTTGGATTTTGATGTCACATTTCGGGTATTTTAGTGTAATTATGATGTAATAGTCAGACCATCAGCATTGAAATAATGGCATTTGCAATGTGTCATTGGCTCTAAAATGTGACAAGAGTGTAATGAAATTTTTTCTTTAGAATTATGTTTCCTTTGAAGGCATTTGATTATGTAGTCTATAAGATACAGAGTATATAGGTTTGGTTTGTTTGTTTATAAAATATAGAGTATATAGGTATGGTTTTTTGTTTAATAATTTTTTGTGAGCTTTATACACTAATGTCTTGAAATGAATGAGTTAACTCACAAGCTCATGTCAAGTACCAGCTGCTCGGGAGCCATTGTTCTAGGCTTGGATGTGGAAGATATCCAGTGTCTGGTCCTTGCTTTATGCAGAACCTGTTTGGTCAACTTTAGGAGAATTTGTGATGAATTCTCTAGCAGACGTCTTGGATAAACCTGAGGTCGAGCTATGCAAGGCAGGCCGTTTTGGAAGGAAGACAGCTAAGCGGTGGGGTTGTGAGGAGCATCTGAGACAAAGCCAGCCCCAGCCAAGTGCAGAGGCAGATGTCTGCGAGGTTTCTCCACACCATGTGCGCTGAGTTTGTTTGGTTCAAGGAGGTCCACACAGGAGAGGGTTGGAATGGCAGCTTAAAGATTCAGGCAATAGGAAATCATGGAGGGTTTTTGACACAGGATATGGCATGTCAGGAAGTGTTGTGGCTTCCGGACTCATGAGGCTCAAAGGCCCAGGGCCTCTGAAAGAGAGCAGACTGGAGGTAGGGATTGTGGGAAAGTATCCCAAGCCCCCTACCGCCTAAAAAAACAAGCCAAAGTTTTGTCTCTGGAGTGTGGTTGAGCTATTACATTGTCAATATTTGATCTTCCTTGGAAGCTGAGGTCATGTCAGGGTTAGTCAGGAGAAAGTCCTGGACTTTTCTTCTTATCTTTCAATGAGTTATCTTTGATAAGGCTGGGCATGGTATGTGTGGTGGCTTTATCATTCTACTTGACACTTTTCTATGTTTACCTTGTTACCTTGTATGTCATCTGAGAGTGCCTTCCATGGATTAGAAAAGACAACCTCAGCCATCACGCTTTGAGTGTTTTCATATAATCAAGTTCAGATTGGGGATTCTGTTCAGACAGAAGGCTGCAATGCATTGTCATCGGAAACTACTCATTGTAAACATTCAGCAGCTGTACCTTAATCACTCACCGGAAGTGAAGCAACATGTACATACTTGGTAGCAGCCTAGCAGAGAAAGATGAGAGGTTGTTCTTTCCTTCTGGATGTTCCTGGATCTGGCGAAGGCTCTGTTCCCCTTGGACCATACAGGCCCAGGTGGCCCAGGAGAAGTGAACTGTACTGATTTTGAGTTTGAGTCTATGACAAGGATGAGATTAACGCAATGTCATGAGGTTTGGCCAGGGACATGCAGAGACAGAGCTAGTGGTGAGCTGGGAAGGTATATATAGCCTGTGTGGAAACACACGGTTAGCCTGGAGCACCTAGTGTGAGGTATATGCAATGTCCTCACGTCTGTCCTCGTGCGACAACACCCACCATTTACCTGTGAATAGCTCACCGACTTTACCGTCAAGTTGCAAGGGTTTGTCCTTTTCCAAAGTGGGAGAAGGCACACATACACACAGTGGACCTTGGCAGAGTTGGAATGACAGCCAGAATACTGTTTTCCCCTGATCAGCTGGAAGTAGGAAGTTTCAGAACCTAGATGAAGATGGGATGACCATGGTTCTCCCAGCTCTTCCCTTTCAACCCCTTCTGCCTTCCCTCCAAAGTGACCCGAGGAGTACGTGCCTTTCTTCTTTCTTGTCTCTCTGTGGGGACTTCTTTCCGCTCCTAAGCTCTCACTAGGATCAAGTCAGTTGTTAATTTCTTCTCATCCGAAGGGCTCTTCAGCTATTAACAAAGTTTAATGGAATAAAAACATGACCCAAACTAGAGTTCCCAAAATCCTATCGGGAGAATTTATCTGATGGATTTGGAGAAGTCCTTGGTGACAGTGAAAGTGAAATGTAATTTTGTTAATTAACAAAACAAAAATAACTTTTCTTGTACATGTCTGCCATGGCCAGAGAAGCTGGAAGTAATTGCCAAGGTGAGGACTTTAGTAACTGCCAACAGCAGACAACACACACGTCAGGAAGTATGAGCATGGCCTTAATGAAGAGAGAGAGAGTTAACGGGGAGCTTTGCCTAGTGGGAAGAGGTTTTGTGAATTCAATAACACCAGAGGCTAAGGCATCTTCTGATTGGTGAAAAGTCATTTTTTTTCCCTGCAGTAATGCCTGGCATGCCTCTTCTCTATGGTCTATTATCTTGTGGGAATGACATTAAGTCGGTATCTGCATGCATTCCACCCAAATAAAGAATGTTCCATCAGCAAAGTAGATTGCTATATAGTCATCCGACTCCAGAAATAAATTATCAACGCTGACTGCAGCGGTGAGGTTGTTTGCTTATCAGATCGCTTGAGAAAGTCAAGTGAGTTTCATGTTTTTCTCAGTCTTGAATTCTCATTTTAGACATCTGTTGGGAAGCTTTCTGAGCCACGGAGTATTCTAAATGAGCATTTTGTTAAATGGATGAAGGGAGACTTGGTTTTCCATTGGTAGGTGAAACCTAATTAAAAATTAAATAACGACCTTGTGTTGGCTTGTAAATTCCTTGCTTCCTGCATGTGTGAGGATATTTTGTTAGAACATTCCATTTCAAAGCAGGCTTTTTTAAAAAAAATGATAAGAACTGTTTTAAAATATTGTTTGTTTCTGAGATCATAGGAGCGTAGTAGAGATCGGTGATGCTGCTTTACAGTGAATATTTTCTGTGAATATCACAGAGTTAGCTTAATTGTTCTCCTTCACCCACTCCAGCTCAATTATACCCATCAGGGCACTTAACAGAGGCACCACTCTTTGTATCGGACTAGGAATTCTTTATAAGCTTAATAAATGAGCACCCCCTTTCTTATGGGCCTGATTCTCTAGTGGACCTCTGGTGAAACTGTGGCTCCTTTCCATTACTGTTAATGGAGACGTGGATCTGAGCCTCCACGTTGAGGGAAGGGCAGCCAGACAGAGTGTAATGAATCACAGGGTTATGGTACAGGACTCACTTGATCTCGCCAGTGCCATTTCCCACCCCCCCTCCTCAAAGTTTAGGATCTTCTGTTTAGGAACTAATTTCTCTCTTCCTTGATCATTATTGTTAAATCTGTTAAAATATGAAGAACCGAACAAATGTGGGCTCATGGGTCCGCATAGTTTTTACAGTATAGCACACATATAATTTTGCGTTTTCTTCTTAGTTAAGTTTTTAGTAGACATAACTTGAATATTTTAAGAGGTTATCATATACTTCAATAATAATGGTTACTTAATAATTTATTGTCCTGACAGACTGTAGTTTATTATTTAGGTATTAAAGCTTTCAAATATATTTATTGAATACCGACTGGTACTCTGAGCTCAGTGAAGGAAGCATATGACAGGCCTTACCCTCAAAGATCCTTTTATCTTTTTAAAAATTTATTTTTATTTATTTATATTTTTGCAGTGCTAGGGATTGAACTGAGGACTTTTTGCATGCTAGGCACATACCTACCATTGAGCTGTATGTATCCCTGGTCCTAAATTCTTATTACCCTGTGATGAAATAGATAACAGTGCCAGGTCACAAACCATGAAAGGGAAAATAATTCAGAGTTAGGGGCATCACATCTATCTGATTGGAGAAAACAATTCATACCTAGTGACAATTTCTATTAATATTGTTTGGTTTGCTCTAAGTATTTAACTACTACCATTGGCCATCCAGTAGTACCAGACATTGTGGTATGCACATATAGCCCTGCTCTGGTTGCTTTTACAGTTTGGAGGAAGGAAAGTTTGAGGGGGGATAATAATACCTATATATTCTAT